>CAJVPQ010001216.1:0-19578 GCA_910591825.1 Funneliformis caledonium
AAATGATCCTGTCTATGAAATGTTTGTCGGTAAAATAATTGTCGGTAAAATGGTTGTCGGTGAAATGAATGCGACCCAAATTATGTACGGTACGGTGTCATTAAAAGTTTATTATTAGATTTTTGACGATCATTTTGATTTACCTATTCAATTGGAATTTTTGTCAAAATTTAATATTCGATAACATTCGTTTGAATTAATATTTAAACGAAATACAAATACAAATAAATACACAATGACTTGAAGAAATATGACATCTCTCTTTTTTGAAAAAAACACCGAGGAAAAAAATTTTACTATTGAAAAACAACTTGGAAATTAACCTAGTGTGAACGATCTTTCTAATTTTAATAGGAAATTTATTATAAAGACGAAAGTTTAATTATAGTACTGTATTTTAATACCGTAAAATCTCTAATAATAAACTTGAAAGATGATCCTACTTTTGCTATTTTCATTTTATATGATACCTACCGTACATAATTTTGATTTAATTAGTCGATGAAACACCCCGATGTAACACGACATTTTATATAAATAAATCCGGCTAATTATAGATAGTTGAGATGCAATGTGTGGTAAATTTAATAATTTAGGGATAATAATGAGTTTAAATTTTAACGAATATTTTTTTTTATTTTTTTTGAAATAAATACTAAATTATGGTTTTTAAAATATATCATAAATTACTTCAGCTATGTTTCATTTTCATTTTAAGAGTTGAGTCATTTACGCCTAAGGAACGCTTTGCTCATTCATCTGTCCTTGTTGGAAATAAGATATATTTTTTTGGTGGAGATATTGGATCTCATAATCCTTCAAATGATGTATTTTATCTTGATGTGTCTCAACAATTTGATACGTTGAATCCGCCATGGACAGATCTTTCATTAAATTCAGGAATAGGATTTAGATGCTCTTGGTCGACTGCTGTTGCATTAAATGATGATAATGATAACCCGACTATATACCTTATTGGAGGAGTAAACTTAAATCAAAATGGTGAAGATGCCTTTACCTCACTAGCACACGCATTTAATCTAAGCTTCGGGAAATGGTATGTACCTGCAATTCCAGGAACCGAATCATTGAGGCGAAGAGATATTCAAGCTGTCGCTGATGATACTGGAAAAATTTATGTTTTTGGTGGACTTGTTGATGGACAAACAGGATCAAAAACTTATCAATATTTCAATGATATGATAATAATAAATACTAATGATTTAACGTTATCATATGATTCGATTGCCAATTCTCCTTTAAAACGATATGTATATACTGCAACATTTTTACCTAATGGTACGATTGTATATATTGGGGGTTGGGAAGTACCTGATTATGATAAAAAAGGGAGGAATGTAGATATAAACAAAATTAACCTTTATGATACAAAACATAATAAGTGGTCAGTGACTGTAAGTATTTAGGTAATTATGTTAATTAATTTGCTTAAAACAATTAATTAAATTTAAAATTAAAATTTTTTAAGCAAGCAAAAAGTACTGATCAAATTGATTCCCGTTATGGTCATTCAGCCGTATTAGGTAGGTATAGCTTATTACCATTTTTTATAGTGTTTGACATTTATTAACATATAATTATAGTTCAAGATGAAAAGATAATTATTTATGGTGGGATGAAAGGTGAATCTGACCGTAACCAAATTAAAGCCATACCACATTTGGCTGTTTTAAATACTCAAACGACTCCGTTTGAATGGACCTTACCGCACGTGTCAACAAACATCGATGAATTTCCATCACTTGCGTATCATATAGCGCATCTAGTTGAAAATTATATGATTGTTGCTTTTGGTAAGTTTTCCTTATACGTAATATTTATTATTTCTATTTTGACATAATCTAATAAATAATTTATTGAATTATACAGGTCGTCTTACTCATCTAGACGGATTAGCAAATAGTACTTCGAAAAGAATTTATTTGTTGGATACAACAAAATATACTTGGGTTGATAAATTTGAACCTGGAAGTACACCTACAAGTACAAGTTTATCGAAATCTCCTTCAAAAACTACAACGGCTTCTTCCAATACATCAAATACTATAAATGTTGTAATTGGTACAATAAGCGGAATTTGCGGTACCGCAATTTTAATGACAATTGGATTTCTTGGCTATATACGGTATCAAAAGCGAAATCATAATATTTGCCAAAATTTTAGTTCTAATTAATGTTATAAATCAAATATCAATTTATTTGTGGTAAATTGACCACTGCTCTTCGTTTCTTATTTTTCTGCATTGTATATTATGTAACTTTGAGAATTTGGCTTTTAATAAATATATATTTTAAAAAGAAAATTTGATGTTTGCATACTTAATAAATCTTTTAAACATGAACTTAATAATGTTGTTGAAATTATTTGATATTCTCTTCAGTTGGATCAGAAAATAAATAAATATTTACAATTCTAGTAATATTTTGATCATCTTGGACTTTTAGGTACATTTCTCAATGAAGCAAGAACTTATCATTCAAAATATTATCTTTGTGATTGTTGCTTGGTTGATACCTTTCAGTGACTTGTTTCTAAATAACTCTGAAAGTTTGTGAGAGACTTATTAATAATAATAAAGAAACTAGTACAAATCTTTAATTATGTTAGAATCGAAATTTATTTGTCCTCTTAACGATTTGAATTTAGAAATTTTGGATCCGGATGAAAAGATTCGAATCGGATAAATAGGATTTAACATTCTCATGCTTTCCTTAATTTCTCTGCATTTACCAACACCATCTAAAAAATTTTTAACTTACTATTTTACTTACCAAATCTTAATTTTCTTGTCATATTTTTTTTCGATATAAAAAAAAATAAAGATTATACATGACAAATGTCTTATCCGTATTCTAGTAATTTAACAAACAACATTCCTTTTCTTACGAAGTGATCGCGAAAGAAGTGAAAGACAAAGAAAAATAATATAATCATCTGAAGCGAACAAACCTAAAATAACCCCCAAAAAAAATAAATGCGACCCGAAGCGTAAATAACAAAATTACTACATGCTATTTCAAGAATATTAACCAGTAAAAAGATTATTTTTGTGAACATTTTTACATTGATCCTGCTCCGTAGAAGGATGATGATCACTTTAATTAAATACAAACGAAACGATATCACATCCATAATATTTAATCTAATTATTTTAGTTGTATTGACGTCTTGTTAGTTATTTCATTTTCAACTTCTACCGCGCCACTTCTAAGTGATAAATGCGTAACTTTATAGACTGACTATTTGGCAAAGATTTAAAATTGTTAAAATACTTCGATCCTATCCTATCAAATATTTTATATTAGAGATACAAATTTAAAATGAATGAATAATACACAAAAAATTTAATGTAAATATTAAAAACTTCAATTATTGATAAGTTAATTTCTTATATACAGAAGTTCCTTTTCAAAATCTTGACGACGTCTGTCCTTCACAAGCATTTAAATGATGTTTACTATCAGAAGGATCCAGACCATAATTACACCGAAATTATAGATATCCGAATCTAATCCTCATTCTTGAGCGATATTCTAATATAGAAATTTAAATCAAGAATAATCGATAATGGAATCGAACTGATAATGATGATGTAAATTGTAGAAACACACTAATTACTAAAAGAAATCGGTAAAGCGTAATAGAATAACTATACAAATACTTGAAAATACTCCAGAAGGTTAAGTCATGAAATTCCTTGTTCATTGATCAAAAGTTTGGATTAAACAAGGAAAAAGCTTAATTACAGTAAAGATGAATAACTCAGATTCAAATGAAATGACAATATAATAATCAAATAACGGATTATTCATTTTTATATTATTCTTACATTTAATTGTGACTTTTATTCAATTATTTAAATCTGAGTTGAATATAAAAGAACAGTCAACATATTCAAAGATAATTTTGTAATTTATTATTAACGTGAAATAACTAAATTTCGAAGAACGATAAAAAATCAATAGGGAAATACAATGTATGTAAATAAAATTCGATCTTTATAGTTTTATAGTATAATTGCTAATTCTATTATGCAAATAAAATTGCTACTTGACTAATCTCGTTTAATAGCATCTTCAATGCTAAGAAGTTTCAAAATTTTGCGTTTCATTTCAGGCCAGTCGTCCATATTCCAATTACCTTTTTTAATGGCTTCTTTTATATATCTCCGAGCCATTTCAACATCTACATGATAACGTCTAAAAGCATAACATACAAAAGGAAAATGTTGAAAAATGCCATAATTTTTTTTTTTAATAACGAAATGTACTTACATTACTTCAGGAAACCAAGTTCTCAACCGTCTTTGACGAGGGAATAAGTAAAAAAGTTCAATGTTTGCTATAACTTCAGCTTTTTGTGCTAAATACAGAGCTCTATCGTTATCTTTTTCAATTGCCATATTAAGTAGACCAATAAATAAGTTCATTAAATATATAACTACTACAATCGAAAAATCAGTCATTAAATAAATAACATCATATTTTCTGACTTTTGGTGTCCAAAGCAATAATGAATCTTGATTTCCTAAAAAAAAAAATAAATAAATAAATTAATAAATAATAAATAGTAACTTAATAATTATCCTTACTACGTAAAAAATTACCGGTTAAGAATAAGAACATTGCAAGAAGAGAAGTGGGATATGAATAAAATAAATTTGTATTTTCATCAGGGGTTTGAACAAGAGTTTGTTTTAAAGCTTTTCCATTTTCATCAGTTTGATGAAAAGTTTTAGAAATAGTCCATGGGTTATTTGGATCGCTTGGATCTTGTGTCGTTAATGAATCCGAAAAATCACGAGGATGTAAAAGTAAAAAGAATGCATGTGCAACACTTGCGAGAATAATTGCCAATATAACTAAAAAAAAAAATTACACGCTTAGCCACTCCAAAAATTATTGCGAAATAAACACCAAAGGATTCAAATACTCTAAAGAAGAGTAAAAATTTTATATCTAAAAATAAACATGGGACTGATAGTGCCCAGTAAGGTGCACTCTGATGTTTTATACAATAGATCGATACAAGAAAAGCAGGAAGGTATGCACATAAATCTTATTAAAATAAAATTGCTTAAAGTTTAGTAATCTAAAATCAACATAATTTCATTCCGTTATAAATAATTGAAAATTATATTTACCAAACCAATTCACAATGCGACTAAAATAATTTTTAGGTTCCAAATAAATTGTCTTAACTCAGATGCAAGATATAAAAATCCAATACCTATTGAGATTTGGTAAAGCTTATTACGAATTTCTTGCGTAATAAAATTTGAGGGGTAAGAAGCAACTGTGAAGCATAAAAGAAAACTATAAATTTAAACCAAATGACAAAATAACATTTCCTTCCTAACTATTTCCATTTGAAATCAATGATTGCTTCCCCATTCCAATTTGTATAGAAATCTTTTTTACATGTATCAACAAAAACACTTGATTGAGGTTTAAATATTTCCTTCAACCAATTGTATTCTAAAGGATAGCAAGAATAATTTACATAAGGAACTACAAGAGTAATGATTTGCTTAACTTTACTTTCTATTTCGAATATTTTATAACAATATGAATAAAATATAGCAATTATCTTCGATGATACCGATCTCAAGAAAATTAATAATATTGATATTACCGATGTAAATCTCGACAATATCAACAACATTAATATCAACAGCGTTGACATCAGTAATGCCGATATAGTGTAAAGATACAAAGGAGCATTGTAAAGTATAAATAATATCGAAAATACAAAAATAATACCAAGTACATATGCACAGTATTCACCAATCTTTCTGATATGTTTGGACGTTCCTAACTCGATTTCGATTTCTTCATTAAAGGTATAAAAATGATATAAATCGCCATTTAGATAGTTACTGTCAATAATATTTTCGGAAGAAGGATCTAAGATCATGAACATTTCAGAATTAAATTTTGATATGTAATCAGGATAAGTTGTCATAGATAATGTAATAATATTGAGAAATTTGAGATTTTTTTTTGGATCTTTAACAAGTTTTGTGCATTTACTATAAATCGAATTTATATAATTAGTTGATTTTTGATTGATTAATTATGGTAATAAAGTAGATCCATATTTTGCAAGACATCTATCGTCCCCGATAATACTTTCTAACCATTCACCAAATAAAGGTACAAAAGAATTCTCTTTATGCTCAAAAAAAAGCTTCAACATCCATCATTGGTAATCCAGATTCAAAATTTTCAGCATTAAAGTTTTCATTGTCATTAAAGTAGAAATACTTAATTTTAATACTTTTATCATATTTGTATATTGTTATGCATCGAAATTCCGGTCTAAAATCATTACACATAGTTTGATGTAATGCTAATTCATTATTATCAAGAATTCTCCAATAACGAACAATTTGGTCCAAACCTTCCAATTCTTTTAATTCTGTCGAACATAATTCTTCACTTGTATCTGAGGGTAGCTCGTGAATTGAAAGTTTCTTGTTTTTCTGAACTATTCTCCATTTATATTTTAGATTATTGAAATTTAAATCTACAGGTTCATCTTATGTTTCATCTATTTTATCTTGATTTGAAACTAAAGTTTTAATATTTTCCACATCAGGAAAAGCCAAAGTATCATTGCGTTGACTTTCGGAGGGTTGATTCAAGTAAGTATTCCAACCAACAATAAAATCATCATCTATATGGTTTGCTTCAAACCATTCATGCCAATTAAATTTGGTTAAATTAAATACTTGAGATTCTACCATCGACGAATCCAATTGCACTCCTCGATTCTGAATTATACTCAAATAGAATGATACCATTCTCAATATTGTCATCATTAAAAATCTTTGATCCCTTGACGGATTGTTTATTGTCATCAGTTGTGTGATATAATCTTAAATCTTGCTTCTCGTCTTTCTTGGGCAAATTAAAAGCCAAAGATAGTAATTACTTAATATTTTAATTGAAACTTCCCCTTCGATTCGAATATTTCGAATCGGAAAATGATTTTCTTTTGAAAATATCGAAATTTCATTGCGATATTTTACCAATATTAAATTTCCTCTCATTGTAACATTTTCAACTTGGTTTGTCGTGAATAACTAAATTCGAATTGAAATGCATCCAAGTCCCATTGAAATAAATAGTTTGAAGAAATGGCCCATATCTTATTATCCTCGATCATTACTTCGCGTACTTTATCTGAATAGATCTTTCGTGATGAAATTAAAATTAATTCATCACCTATGTGTGAATAAACTAATATTTTGAAGTCATTTGTAAATAATACAATATTTCCATCATTTTTGAAATAAAATGAACGGTATCTAATTTTACGCAATGAACGAGGCTTGATTGGTTGTTTTTTTTGACATTTGCAAGGTTTTTATGTTATGTTTACATACATATAAAACAACTTTATCATCATTTACTTTGATTTCATTTAATATTTCATCATAAGGTAATTTACAAACAGTCACTTCAGGGTCTCGTTTAAGTGAAATCCATTTAAGATCTTCCGTGCTGACAATCCATCCTTCAAATGAATGATCTTCTCTGTTATACGTGATGACATATTTACCATTGGGAGCTACTGCTACCAATAACTTTTGTCTTCCATAATGATTTATATCATTTATATTAATGGATATCTCATGACTTTTGTTATTTGAATTCATGAATAAATAAAATTCGAAATGGTTTTAATTCGTGATACCCTCTCGTATAAGTTTGCTATGCGTAAGTATTAGGAATTTTATTAAATAATAAATATGTAAAGATTATATTTATTTATATAATTATTATTGTCAAGTGACTAAATTTGTTTTACAGCCTAACTAAAAAAAAAAAAATTATTTTCAAAAAGGCAATTGTTACATGTGATCATAAAAATTTTTGTTGAGCATTACGAAATATTCCGTCATATTTTTTTCCTTGTTATATTTTTATTTATACTCACATGATACAGGCAAATTCTTTTTTTAATCAAAAAAGTATTAAAATTGTGTCGATTCTTTTCATATTAAAAAAATTTGTGTAACCATTTACTATAATCTTATTAAGAAATTGATAGATCATGATGTGCTCAACCATTGATTTTCTTTTTATGCGATTACTTTTTTTTAGGTAGTTTTTTTTTTTAAAAAAAAAAATGTTAAAAGAACAAAAGTTTTTCCTCATTCCCACTATACTGCTTATTACTAGTTACATGTTTTACGATCAACAATAAATCTGTTTAATTTAATATTTTTTAAATAAGTAATACAGATATAGATCTTCAAAATAAATATAGTTAGATTTCTTTTTTGTATTATGTAGATTGATCTAATCTAATTTTTGTCATTTAATAAAAAAAAAAAAATTGAATAAAAAAAATTTTTTTTTATTTATTAATAATAAATTTTATAATAAACACTTCCTTTTGCATACTCACACTCCTTTAAAAACCTTTTTTTTTGTATTATTATTTTAAGGTTCAGTTAACTTTTGAACAGAAAGCACAAGCAATTATATTGCTTAAAAACAGCTTTGCTTCAAGAGAAATTGCCACCAAAGTTGATTGTAAAAGCCATACAACCATTTCAAGACTCAAAAAAAAAGTATGAAGAGACTGGTAAAGTTGAAAACAAACCTGGTTCAGGTCGTCCAAAAAAACTGAATGAGCGAGATGAACGTTTTCTTATAAAACATTTAATGACAAAGGAATGTACAACTGCGGTCCAATTCCAAAACTTCTGATAATATTGAAGTTAGCACTAATACTATTCATAGAGCTTTGAAAAGAAATGGTTTGGTAGCTCAAGTAAAGCGTAAAATGCCATTATTATCAAAAAAACATCATGAAAAATGCCTTAATTTTGCAAAAGATATAAGGAATAGATAATAAATGAATAGAGTAAGATTGTATAATCAGATAAGTTCAAATTTCAAATATTTAATTCAGATAAACGTAAGTATTATTAGAAAAAAATAGGAGAACCTCTTCAAGATACTCATATTAAACCTACTGTTAAGTTTAGTGGTAGAAGTATTTTTGTATGAGGATGTTTTACATCTTGTGATATAGGTTACCTTTATTAAATAGATGGTAAGCTTGATGCAGAACTTTATCATAAGATTTAAAATGAAGACTTTATGGAGACTTTGCAATACTATGAATTAAGTACTAATAATATTATCTTTATGCAAGATAATGACCCTAAACATACTGCTATACTAACTAAAAAATGGTTTAAAGATAATAATGTAGAGCTTTTACTTTGGCTATCACAATCTCCTAACTTGAATCTAATTGAACACTTGTGAAATAATATGAATTGTTATATTAGAACATTAGATATTGAAATTAGAGAGAAGGATATGTTATGAGAGCAAATTCATAAGATATGAGAAGAAACTGCATTAGAAACATATACCAAATTGATAGAATCAATACCAGAAAAAATAAATGATATAATTAAAGCAAAAGGTGATTATACTCAATGGTAAGAATATTTAGTAAAATTTTTAATTGAGATTAATTTAGTTTTTTTTAAAAAAATTTAATAAACTTGTTATATTCGCAAAAGCGTCATATTAAACGCACTATTATTTAATAAAGAATCACGTGATAAAAAATTTTTCTGATTTATCAAGTATATTAAAATTGATGTATTATAAAGATCTTATATTATATTATATATTTAATAAATATTCAAATAATCAGATTTTGTTATTAATCATAAAACACATGATTAATAATAAGCAGTATAGTAATGCATTTTTTTGGAAACCACTATATCATAAAAAATTTAGTAGTGATCTAGAATTAAACAAATCGATCAATTAGTTGGTAAGAATTCAATTTTAATTATATATCTCTAATTTTGGTAGAAATAATCTAAAGAAATATGAAGAAATGGAAAATTATAAGATATGAAAAAAGATTACTCTTAATGGATCTCAGAATGTTCTGGTTCAAATTAATAATAAGCCATAAGTATTTTAGAATTTAAAATGTGGTATTTGTAATCAATAATATATTTTTTTATTATTTATTTAGTATAATATTATATGATAAATTATTACTTATTACTATTTCCTCTTTTTATAAAATAACAAAACATTTTTTTTTACACACCATATAATCAAAAATTCTTTATTTTACATTTCTTGATTCTGGCCAAAATTATAATTAGGTTTGTTAACTAGAGGTTGAAATTAGTTAATTTTTAATTAGTTAATTAATTGGTTAAAGATTTTTTAACTGGTTAAAATAGATGAATTTAAATTTAGTAAAAATTCAATTCCAGCCTGAATTAAGATTTTTTATAATTGCAAATTATTATCTAACTCTAGCCAAATTTATAATATTGGTCAAAGTTAATTTTAACTGGTTAATTAACAGGTTAACAAATATTTTCACTGGTTATTAACTAGTTAAAGAATTTTTGTCCAATTTTAACCTCTATTGTTAATTCTACAATTTATCTAAAAGCAAAATATCTTAAATAAAGCAAGATTTTTTAATATGAAGATGTTACGCATTTTATCTAAAAGCAAAATATTTTGAATAAAGCAAGATTTTTTAATGTAAAGATGCTATGCATTTTGATATACATAAGGATGAGAATAGTATCAGTTCTAAATTTAGTTCTACTTCAACCCTTCTTAAGTAAATTAATAATTTGAGCATTAAGTTAAATTTATGCTAATAAAACATCATGTGATGATCAATTTATTGACTGGTTATCAAACAAATTCAGATTAAATACTTATTACAAAAAATTTTTCTGAGCATAAATAAATAAGGAATATCTCTTAGTAGCTTTATATACAAACGCTGATGGGTCACATAAATTACCTTTTCTTATAATTGAAAATTATGCAAATCTATGATTTGAAAATATTAACATTCATAATTTGCTAATAATATGTAAAGTAACAATAAGGTATAGATGCTTAAAATCCTCTTTTAAGATTAATTTCATTATTTGATCAATAGGTTAGTCAAAAGCATAGAGGTCAATATGTTTTGCTATTAATTGATAATTGTACAAGTCATATGTTAGGAATTTTAGATCTTTTAAATGTTAATATTTACTTTTTATCACTAAATATAACTTTAAAGATTCAACTAATAGGTATCAGAATAATTATGACTTTCATCAAATACTATCATTATTATTATATTTAGTATGTGTAAATTAGCATTTATTTAGTTTTAGTTAGATAATATTTAATTAAGTATATTTATAATATTTATTTGATAGAATTGAAGCATTTAATTAATATAATCTAGTGTAAAAAGATTGATACATCAATTTATTCATAGTAAAAAAATAAAATTTTAAATTTAATATTAAAATTTAAATATTTTTATTTATTATATAGGTTTTAAAAAATATTTTAATATAAATTTTATTAAAATATAAAATTTTTATAAAAAATTTTATTAATTATCAATTTTTTCAATTTCAGAATCCTCATAATCACTTTTAGCCAATAATATTTTATCACCTAATTCTTTATATTTTATGGCTTTTTCAAGTGCTTCTTTTCCAAAATCTAATAATAACTTTAGTGGTAACCTTTTCATTAAAGATATGCAACAATTTGTCTCTATTAGCTAAAAGATTCGAGTGAGGACTGAATATAGCAACCTCTCCTTTAACAGTTGACCAAACTCCTTCGATTAGTTGGAGTTTACAATGATAAGGTAGAGTATAAAACAAATTATGTTCATATTTTCTAGAAATTTTAACACACATAAAAGGTATATTTGCTTTATTTTATTTACTAACTCATATAATTCTGCTTTGCTAGAGTTTTTTGAAATATTAACACTAGCTGAAGTTAACCAAGCAATTAATGCATCTTTTCTTGAATTTGATGTTAGCACTTGTTCAACTCAACATTTATGATAATAAGCACTATATATATGAATATTTACTGGCCTATAACGTTTCTTAATATTAACACAGAGTTTATCAAAAAGATCTTCAAAAATTTCAGCTGTAAAATTACTATGATAATCAATATGATCTGCTGCAATATTAGAATTTCAAATAACTTCAGAAATATTATTCTAAGCATCAGCATTTGTCTGTTTTCTTCCTTTTGATGAAGGTAGTTTTATTAACAGAATCTAAATAAGAAGAGAATTAGAAATAACTTTACCATAAAGTTTATTAGTATTACCATTATATATTACAATTATTATTCTAAAATAATAATTAAAGAATCACATTCTGGTAAATATACTACTCCATAACTTGGCACCCAAGTACAGTTTGTAGTATAATACAAATGATAATAAGATTCATCTAAAAAAACTTCTAACCTAGTTGAAACTTTGTTTCTTCCTTGTAAATTTTCAAAATAATGTCGTAAATAACAGTTATAAAAGGTAACAATTACTGGCAATTTATGCAATATGTTTTGATATTTATCACGATCATAATAATATTCTAGTGTATAAAGTAAATAAAATAACTGCTTTAATAATTTATGACTATTTTCTTTAAGCATTTGTTATAATATTTATGTTGAAAGTAGAGTATTAAAAGTGTTTACAGATATAATAAAACTTTGTAAAAGTTCAGGAACGTTATGATCAAACTTATTTTTTGGCTGACCTATATTTTTTTTATGTTTAAATTTCTCCATTTTTATTATTTTATTCAGCAATCACACGCACAACTGTAACTTCTCTAATATCAAGAACTATAATAATCTCCTTGCATAATAATACATAATAATGTTATTTTTAGTATTATTAACATTTAAAAAGTATTTGAATAAACTTTAAAAATTATCTTTTGTTTATTGTTAGTTAATGGATTTCCATCTTTAGTCAAATCATTCATAAAAAAAAATTCAAGTTTATTAGCTATTTAAACTTTCAAACACAATCTAACTTTTTATATCATTTGTACTCTCAAATGACATAATTTGTTAGATTTTCTATTAGATGAAAAAATCAGGTAATGATTTTTGTGTATCAATATTTTTGCATTAGACTATATTATTTATTTAAATAAGCATTAAAAAATTTATATTTATCAATTATTTAAATTATTTTTTATTTTAGCTGGATGCTAGATAGGAATGATGACAATTCTATCAGTTCCATTTCAGTTTTGTGAGTCAAAGTAAGTCAAAGCAAGTTAAACTAATTGAATAGCTCTGAATAACAAGTTCTGAGTAATATTCAAAACTAAACTGGTCAAATAAATTTAAATTATTTTAAATAAATCAAATAAATTAATAAATATAAAATTAAAAAATTAAAATTATATAGATCATTATTCAAATTATTTGTTTAACTAATTAATTAATATAAGATAAAGCATATTTGGTTCAAGCTATTAATTATATCATATTAACAAAAGTTACTATGTTTTACAAAAAATAATGTATATTAGAAATGCTTGTATTAATATAAAAATTTTTTATATTTAATATAATTTTAATTGTCAAAAATTCTTTATTTATTCATTATTATTATATTTCATTACATTATTATTTACTACTTTACTAATTTACTAAATTTTTATTTATCTAACTCTTCACATATAAACAAGCTCTTGAATTATCTAGTAATAAATGATTTGATATTTTGTTATCATATTTTTGTAATTGAAAATGCTTGTTCTAATGTAATACTTGTAGCTTGTATTATTAAATAATCTCAAGCTATATTACTCAAAACTGGAAATTCATTTGAATGAGCTTACCATCATAAAAAAGGTTCAGTTTCTTCATCAATTGGTAGTTCAAGATAATGATTTAATTTTGTTTTTGTCTTTAATACTAGAGTAGAAATTTTATTATAAGTGCTATATTTATCGAAATCATATAAAATATTAGCAATTCTTTTAATAAGAGTACAGTGCATGATGAAAGTTTTTAGAATTAATATTCAATGTAAAAAATCACGATTTTCTTCTACAATATGTAATCTATTAAATAACATTTTCACGTGACATCATTGCATTAGCCATATTTAAATATTATGTAATGGGAAGGTATTAGGTCTTTTAACAGGACAATGACCCTAAAAACACGGCCAAGAAAACTAAAAACTTCTTTCTAAATAATATCTGTAGTTGTTAGATTGGTGATTGAATTGCCTGAATTTAAATCTGAATGAGAATTTGTGATCAATTTTGGAAGGGACGTTGAAAAAAGAGGTCAGCAATCTTGTAATTAATAAAAAATCAAATTACTGTAGATGTTTTATAAAAAAGTGTGGGAGTGAATCGAGCCCGAAATTCTTCTTAATTTGGTTCGTAACATGCCAAAACGATTGGAACAAATAATTGAGGGGGATAGCAATAAGCTAAGTTATTGTCTTAGCTCAATATTTTTTTTTTCGTTATATAATAAAATATATAATTTTAAATTTTCAAGTATTTTTGAGTTGTTTTCGAAGCACAGTAAATAAAAACGTAATTCCGAATACTTTCGTCGCGCACTGTAAGTTGATATAGAAATCTGAAAAAATTATCTTTTCAATGTTGCGATTTAAATTTAAATTTTTTGCCAATAAATTGCCTTCGTTAAATCCGGTTAGCCTTTGGAGATCAATTTTCGGTAAACTGTATGTGGCAATGCACAATATACATTTTTTTATAGTTCGCCTTCCTTTATTTATATACCAATCCTTCTTTTATTATAACATCGTAACTTTGTTAATTATTTATTTTTTTATTTTCTAATTAACATTTTTTATTGAGTTTAATAAAATGGAATTGCGAAAGTGTAGTTGAGAAAACACTGGTTAATTAACAAATAAATTTAACGTCATAATTACTTCAATTTTCTTTAATTAAAAATATTCTGCTTAAAATACAAGTTTATAAATACATAAACTAAAGAACTGAATACAACAATAAGAAAGATTGTTCGTGGTCTTATTTTTTTTTTAAATTGCATGAACCATAATAGGTTACTGTTCCATATAATCAGAAAAAAACAATTACCTAAATTACAAAAAAGAAAAATTGCGTCCAATACAATTTAAATGAACTTCATAAACTTTGCAAGTTCGAAATTATCGGTGATAACGATTGATTAAATTTACAAAATTCTAATATTGTTTATAAAAATAGTTGTTCTTTATTCGTTTTTTATATTAGTAAATACTTAATAAAGAAAAAGAAAACTTTGTCGTTTGAACTTTATTACGAACCTTCTTTCTTTATTTTGACAGAATGAGTTTATTACTTCTAATATATTTTATAGCATTAATATTGGAATATGAAAAAGAAAAACGGTATTATTAATAAAGTATATCTTAACAAGTAAGGCCTGAGGAGAGGCATATCCATCTCCATAGCTACCACTTCCAGCTGTCAAAGCTTTGGAAGCGAATCAACTCGAAAAAGAACCTAAATAGTGCTAAATTTGAAAATAAAAAAAAGAAATCATCAGTCAATGTGCCCAGAAGCAATCCAATAATAATATAATGATAATGTAATGAAAAAAACTTACCTTGCGACCCATCCCGAAAGAATTTAACGAACAAATAAAAAATTAATCGACGATAAAATTAAAAATAGAACAACTCAACCATCGTCGAAATTTTTCAAAATTATCTTGAAAAGTTTTAAAAATAAAGAAGTATTTTTTTTTTTTTTGTTCTGTTTATAAAAAATAATAAAAATAAATAAATTAGGTATGATCGTCAAAAAATTATTTGGAATAAAATTATTAAAAGTACCTGAATTTTTTAAACTATATAGCTACAATTAAATATAATAAATATACATAAAATTCACTTCAAAATATACATTTATTTAATGAAATAAAATTTTAAAAAATAATTTTTTTGCGAGCTCTAATAAATTTTCCATTTTTGTCTTGTCATCCATTGCTGTTTCAACATTTTTCTAACAAGCCTATCAAATTTCTTTATTTGGCTAGATAATCCTAGGAAGATGTTGCAATTATCAATATTGGCTTGAAGTTAAAGGTTGGCACTATTCGGATATACTTTGCAAGATATGGTCTGATTGTATTCCCACCTTATTTCCATTGAAACGTGAACGTGAACGCAAAAGACGATAAATCTAATCCGAATAATTTAATTCGACCTTTTTTTTAATTTGTTTTTTTAAGATCAGCTTGGGAAGTTGCCACATGACATTTTAAAATATTATGACAAAATTTTGACGGATATAAGTATATTTTCAAAATACATTAACCAAGTTACAAATCTCGTTTAGCTCGTAAACTTATAAACTTTGCAAGATATATTATTGTAAAATTACATTGATCTTTCTCAATTGCAAATTTTAGAATTTGGATGCCAAATGTCCACTTCATGAATGCTTAATCAAAATTTTGGAAAAAGATTTTGTCTTATCAAACGCTTTTGAGATGACTTTAAAGTTGCAGAGACTGGACTCGTATTCGTTTAACTCGAGTCAACTCGAATTAAATTCTGATTCGAGTCAAGATTTTCTTGATTCGAGTCAGAATTCGAGTTGACTAGAATTAAAACTACTCGAGTCAACTCCAAATTTATGCTATATTTTATAAATAGTATGTAATTCTTTTCTTAAACTGCATTTATTAGCATAATATAATTAACATTTATTATTTGAATAAAATTTTTAAATAAATTTCCTTTAGTTCGGCCCCAAAAATATCACAAAATTTTGGCCCGCATTGTACTTTTCCGGCCCGCATTATGACTTTAACTCGAGTTTGACTCGAGTTTCTGACTCGAATTTCCAACTCGAGTACTCTTCGAGTCAAAAATTTCTTGATTCGACTTTGACTCGAGTTAACTTTTCTGACTCGAGTCCAAACTCTATAAAGTTGAATCTTTAGTGGTGTTAGAACAATCTGTAAAGAATTGCTTGTAATAAAGGAGCCAAATTTCCTAAGAGCAATTCAAGCCCACAATCATTCCTAATGTCCCATGCAATATTATCGATTTTTATAAAATGTTATTGCAGTATCAGAAGGTGCTCAAGCTCTAATAATCGAATGAACAAACTATAAGTGGGAGTTAATACGAAGATTGTGATTGATGTTCTCATTTGTATTTCATTAAAATACCCTTTCTTTCAAATTCAGATCATATTCAGATTAAGATTAAACCATTAGTTTTGCTAATTTTTTACTAAGTTTTAGATGTCAAATATTCTGAGTATTTATAACATTAATTCAAGGGCTATATCAATTATATATTATATTTTTTTTTTTTTATAAAAGGTCAAAGATATTTATATGCACGTTACAATGGAATTATCATTTAATTAGTTCAACAAAATAATTCTCGTCTACACAATGTGTAGTGTATACATTTCAAATTTATAAATCTGTTGTAATTATCAATCAACATTCGAGAGTATTAAATAAAGTTAAAAAACAATATAAAAAAATTATTAAAAATCAAAAAATCAATTATTAAAATAAAATACAAATTAAAATAAAAATTAAATAAAAATAATTAAAAAAAAAATAACAGCAAAGAAAAATTAATTAGAAAAATTAATTCTTTAACATCCAGCTGACCAAAATTTTGAATAATTTATCATGTAATGTATTATTATTATAAAAAGCTGCATCATCATCATTATAGTGTTCCGATAATGATTCATAAGTATTTATTTGATCATTTTCCTGATCAAAATTTTGGATAATTCGAGATAATTCTCCATGTAATGAATTCTTAATTTTAGAGGAATAAAGTTGTGGTTCTGATGGTTGAAGATTTGATTCATGTTTATTCGTTTGAACATTTTCTTTCATATTTGTTTTTGTAATGTTTATCAACTATTTGATTCATTGGTGGACGATTATCTGGCTCATTATTCCAGCATTCTAAAAACATAAAAAATATTATGGTCACGAATCTACTAACAAATTATTCATGATAATATATTTACCGATATAAATGAAAACATAATTTTCAGGTGTATCAGGAACGACCTTTTCTCTAAGTCCTTGTGAAATTGCTATAGCTAAACCAATGTCATATTCTTCACCTTTAACATAAAAAGGAGGAAGACCCTTGACATCTCCCATAAGAGTACTCCAACACTGTATACATCACTCTTTTCATTTAGTTTATATTGTAGCAATGTATTGTCACATGTTCGTCTATTAAAACATTTCGAATCAATATAAGGAATTACTCCAAAAATTTTCTACTGATTGGTTGATGATTCAATTCTTTTCGATAATCCAAAATCAGCTACCTTAATAATACCTTGACGAATTAATATATTTCCGGAATGCTATTATAGATATATAAATAATTTGTTATTACTTATTAACAGCAGTAATTAACAAAAATATATACAAGATTACCAAATCACGATGCACAATTCCTTCTTCATGTAAATACGACACAGCACAAGCCAATTGATATGCAAGGTTTTATTTATCTCCCCAAGTAAGTTTATCAAAATTATTCTTCAAATAGTTTTTAAGTGCACCGCCATCAGCGTACTCAATTACTAACCAATACTTTTTTTCAATTGATTTTCTTTTTTTTTTTTTTTAAAAAAAAAAAATAAATAAATAAATAAATATGTAAAAATTGAATTAAAAAAAATATATACATAATTCGATACACAAATTTTATTATGAAGATTTACCTTGGTTAGAAGTTATCCCACAAATGCTGATAATATTTTCATGGAAATCAACTTCACGTTGAAGTTCAAGCTAAATCATAAATGTTAACTTGATACATAAATGATTTTATTTTATAATAAACAGACTAAATAATATTATATATTTCGTGCTTACCTCACGAATAAGTTCTTTCAAAGTAGAATTGTTAAAGTTATGAAACGATTGTAACGCGAGATGTTGCTTGAGCTTTTCCAATTTGCACGATAGACTTTTCCAAAGCTGCCAGTACCAATTTCTTCCAAATTATTAAAATGATTGTATTCGTAATATTTAATAAGTTTTCGTGAGATAGATTCTTCAATCCAATTAACCCACTCATTCGAATTGTTGGAAGCTTGCATTTTGATTTATTAAATTTTGTAATTAAAATAAAAATTCTTGGGGGGAAATCAAAAAAAAAATGCACGCTGCAAATCATGTAACGTTAATCAAATATTTAAGCCATCGGTGATTCGACAAACAGCATAAATTAAATTTTTTTTTGAACGTTTCACATGAAGATTGGAAGAAAATTGTATATTCAAGTCTCACTCAGTTCAGCGTTTCATCCCGAGAATTTTCAAAATGAAATTTGTTTCAAAAGTAGTTAAATGGAACTTATTTTGTTTCCTTGGGAGCGCATGAAATTGGAGAAGTTATGTTTTGAATACATTAAAAGAATTTTTGTTTCAGTGATTATCAATTAAGCCACTATCGCTTATACACTAAAAATAAATTTTAAGGTATATTAGGTTAACCAATATAACCAAATACCAAAAAAAAAATTTTTTTCAATAATGCTTTCGATGTTGATAAAATACTCCATAAATTTATAGATTATTGTGTCACGCAAATGTTCATAAATGATAATTTGTAACCTTGTCATATAGTTCTTCCATTAAAAACCAGTCAATGTTAAAATGATAATGTTTTATTTATATCTATAATAATAAT
>CAJVPQ010001217.1:0-19576 GCA_910591825.1 Funneliformis caledonium
GCCAAAAAATGAATTTAACGCTCAATGAATTAACAAAAAATCAAAGTAGGTTAGAAGGTATGATTAAAGAACAAACCACCCAAATTTCTGAACTTTTGAAAAAATTTGGAGATATTGAAACCGAAGAAGATAGCAAATTTAGTAAAGGAAAAGGAAAAAAGAAAATTGATAAGTCGAAACCTTTTTACCACATAACTATATATTTCTTATTAATTCTTTTATTACTATGATTCTTTATTTATATTTATTTGTATTACGGCAGAATGCTATTAAACAATTTTTGACCAAGTTGTTCTACGAATATAATCAACAGATTACAGATAAAGAACTCAAAATTCGATTTAAATCTTTTCTGGAAAGCGATGATTATTATAGTAGCCAACTCATAAAGCTAGAAAAAAAAGGCATTATATTCAATGAACTCTGGGAAGAAAAAATTTGTTCTTTTGTTGGTATTTTAATTTATTACTATTATTCGTCAATTAATAAATATGATGTGTATTATTTAATAAGTTAATGGTGTATACTATTGAAATGTTTAATTACTTACCTCAAATTGATCAAAGAAAGGTTATTATATGTGACGTATTAAGAAAGCGCTGTGAAGTACATTTGGAATCAATAGGATAAAACCGTTTGGAGATAACTACACTAAATCACAGATGAAGAAATGGAAGAAACTCGAGAACATACAAAAGTCTACAAAGATCTGTATACTCTGAGTGATCCAAACGATCCAGATTCAGACACCTATATTATACTAATAATTAAATCAGTTTTTCATTAGAAAATGAACGTACAGTAAAAAATGGCATTTGGGTATAGTCTGTATTAGAGATAATATTTGACGAAAAATACCTCTTGACGAAAATTGATATAAAAGTTCTTAATTCATGGATCGAAACGTTGGTTGATAAAGAACATACTGTAATTATTATATCTAGACTTATTCGTTTCTTTGTCATGTCATTAAAATACTTTATTTTTACTTAGGTTGATAACGCTGATGAAGAAGCATTTTATTCTCCTCTAGATTAACATATTGAAGAGAATGGTGATATAGATGATGTAGTGGATGATGTATTGATGACTAATAAAGATGGACAGCCAGAAAATTCTGATGATGATGATCTTGTAATGGCCGATTGATTTTTTCAAGATGGTTTATGAATCATTATTTTAACATGATACAAAAGAACATTAATTTCTCATTTCATAATTATTCTAAAAAATATGACAGATCGTAAAAGTAGATTACTGAAAATGCTAAATCTAAACAATGTCAAAATTCTCAATATTAACGTTTAGATAATATTTTTTATGATAATTCAATGAATCAATTACATCAGATTGCGAAAATATTACACTATTAATAAACTATTAGTAAAAAAACTACTATTTGAAGCACTGTTGCTATAATGTATTTTAGTGTTGATAAATGTATTAACAAATAATAATTTGCGCATTTTTCAACTAGCGTTGATTGACTATACATTGATTTACATATAAAATAATGTTGATATATACATTTTTAAATGCGTTGGTTAATATTAGGTCCATTTCTCAACGCTTTTTGGCATTTTTCAATGCATGGTATTGATCAATGTCATCAAATACCTATCCAAAACTTATTAATGTAAATGTGTGTATTAGGGCTGATGCCTCTCGTAATATGTAAGTATATACCCAAGTGGACATTTATCATTACCAGCATATGTCTCTTCTTTAACACAATCCTGGATCAAGAAATCAAGCTCACCTTTATCTATTACAACTCAGTGAGTAAGGCGTTTTTCTTCAACTTTACTTCCCTGTGTAAATTTTCCTATGATTACACAACTTATATCCTAATTTTTAGGAAGCCATACCTTTGTTTGCTTAGTAAAAGAAATAATTGCTTTCCTAATAGTTACAGTTTCTAGGATACTTGCTTCAAGAAAATATCATAAAAGTACAATAGGGGTCTAGCCTTTTGACTTTCCACATCCTTCTTCACTCTGACAAGCAAAATGTTTTCTATATTAGACAGGAATTGCTGAATGAATACTAGAGACAAATTTAAAGAATCTTATTTGCGCAAATCCAGTTATATCATCTTGTGGTAATTTTCTATTTACTGCTACTCAGATAAGATGGTGTGTTGGATGGCCAAATCGTTTGAACCATGGTGAATATTCTCCCTAATCACGCATACTCATTGGATAGCATTCCTTTATATCTATATATACAACACCTTTGACTTAATAATCAGGTGAATTCTAGTGTCCTCCATGTCCATGTTCAACACAAGACTGCTTTATATTTTTATGTACACTAGCCAGAGTAAGGTGCCAATCATTAATCTCGTTAGCAAGTTTACCTCTGACATGATTAGCACTAAACACCTGTTCTGCTATCTCAACTATTTTAAGTGATTCTAGGGACTCCTGCTTACTTTTTTCATTAATTATTCCATTTTGAAATTGCCAGTCTACCACATTCTCAAATAATTCCTTACATGCTTTTATAATATCTGTATACTTCATTTATGTTTTAAATGTATGACCATCTTCTAGAACAAATTGGGATATTGACTGGATCTCTTCCAATGTTTCACCTTTCCTAAGTCCAAGTCTGATAAGCCATATCACTTAGGGACCTTGAAGAGTTTTATTGATAACCTTCCATGCGTTATCACTATAATACTTCACCATTCGATCTCTTAGAAAATGATAGTTTTTAGGAAATGCATGGCCATTGTGAACTACTATCTCTATCTTTTCAAACCTACCTGTTCGATATTTTCTACTATTAAAAATAATTCTATAAGTAATATCAAGCAATTTGATTGGCCTCTTAAGTATTTTTTCTAATTCTGTTACATCCTCTACTCGAGCATCAGGTTGACGCATTCTTTTTTCCCATGTACTAATTTTTTGTTTACGTGTACTGGTAAGCCTATACCCTTTTTTTGCTTTTTCAAAATGCTCTATTACTTATTGGGTCACACAGTTAAATGCACCATCTTTTATTGGCATTAATCATTTACTATCTGGCTTTTGGATTCGATACAACCCATATACAACTGCATTTACACCAAGCTCTCTATATTCTAATTTTTTTTCACCTTGAATGATCCTAACTAAAAATTTCTCGTCAATTTCTACTCAAAAGCTTGACTTTGTTTTCTTTGTGAGGATAACATTTGAACCTCCTAGAATGAATTTCTTACCAGCCTTCTTTGATTCACGAATGGGCTCATATTTATCAATAATTTTGAAATAATTTTTATCCTTTCAAACAAATTTTACTCTTATAAGAAACTTATCATCATCTATTGCATCTAAAATCTTCTTAGCACGCTCTTTAGTCATTTCAGCTTTATAATTTTCTGATCTTTCAAAACTATATTTCAAATATGTTATCCATTCTAGACTTCCTTTATCTTTTGCCTTGTATTTCTGTATTAATGCCTTTATTTTTTCCTGTAATAATTTTTTTACACCTTCAATATCAGTATGCCACCCTCTATATAAATATTCTTCTTTTACTTTTATCGCAACTTTTCTTTACTTTTAGCTATTAATAGTATATTTCTGATATCTTTATATAAAATATAATTTATAAACCAAGTCAAAAATGTATATTCAGCACCATCTACTTTAAACATGTCTTTTGCTATCTGAATTTCCTTTTGCCATAATTTCTGATACTCTTTATTATCTGGAAATGAAACTGGCTAAAATACTTTTTTATCTAGATCTTGGGATCATCTTCAAACCCATCCTTTTAGTCAATAATCTCAGGAGCTAGTGTTACTTTTTTTCTTTGTCCTTCTCTATAAGCTTTAGTTGTTAGATCAGATTTGACTTCAAGATCTTCTTTTGACAGGGAGTTGAGGTTTCCTTTTGTGATTTACCAGTCGACTTTTCCATTAAATCAAACCATTCTACATCTGTTTTCAGAATCTTTTTACTAATAATGTTTGGGTTGTTTTTTATCTTAGGATTTGCTAGCCAGTCGGCTAAATCCTTTATAGATAGATGATTTTCACGAACATGAATTACAGGAGATAAGGAGTTGAGTACTGTGATTAGATTTGTTTGCATTTAAACTTTCTGTTAAGATGATTTGTTAAATCACAAGTCTTTTTAAAATCATTCTTTCCACATCGAGGACATTGAAGTATCATTTTTGATAGTAAGTAAATTAATTCAGTTGTTTGTATTAATAGTACGAAAACTTTTGTTTAAAAAATAATTAATTATTCCTCCCTTAATCTATCAATTAGTAGAAAATAGCCTAGCCTGACAGCATATCCTATTAGGTTTTTTTTTGAATTTATGAGAAAAAAAGAGGTTTGTGGTAAGCTGACTAACTCTGAATCTGGCCTTTGTAGAAAACATTCTGGTACCTATTATGTAATCCAATATTTTAATAGGCTTCAGGCTAAAGCTAATACTGATAATTTAATCTGGATGAAAATTGATGAATTGCTTCTAGAGCTATCAGTAGATAAAACTGAAGAAGCAGGAGAGCAGAGTTCACAGCAGATCGAAGTACTATAAGTGACTAACACTATCATTCTAATCATAGACGAAGAATCAGAAGATACTGGAGTTGAAGCTTCAATTTTCGAGTTCAGTGATAGGGTTACAACCCTTCAATCTAAAATCGTTACTTTTGGTAACATTCCTAAGCTCAGATTTATGATTCAAATAGTGAGGATATGGGTTTTGACCTCTTTGGAGATTAGTAAAGCTAGATTATCTTGGCTGATAAGTTTTTATTTATATCTTGCTAACTGATTTTTTTTTACATTATGCTAACCATTTTTTATATCATGTTATTCTGATTTTTTTACACCATGATAGCCTTTTTTTTACCTAAGGTTATACTTCTAGGTGAAAAATTTTATTATGTTCTCTCCTTTAAAGCTATCGCTTTTGCAGGAGAAAGCTTAACTTCTTTTTTCAAATCTAATGAGAAAAAGGAAACGTTTCTTGTCTTTACATCATGCTATTCTGATTTTTTTTTACACCATAATAGCCTTTTTTTCACCTAAGGTTATACTTCTAGGTGTAAATTTTTATTATGTCAGAATTATAATCAGAGATTCTTATAGCTAGAAGGCTTTGAAAATAAGATTGAGACTCATTTTGATAATTATCATTCTTAAGCTTCTAGGCGAAAATAAAGTGATCCGCTTAGATGTAAATTTTTTACTTTGCTAGATGATAACGAATCCCTTTTAGAATTAATTCTAAAATAGCATAAATATTATTATATATAAAAGGTTTACAAAGATTCCACGAACTTGGCTTTGAACCTTTAGTTTTTACCAATCTCGCATTGTCTCGAACCCAAACAGAATGGTATATTTTTTTTGCTATATTATTTGGAATTAAAATTAGACTAAAAAGGTTATAAGAGATTGTTTTATTCTTGATATCCTACAGAGTATTTTAATGTCAAATTTAATACCAAATATTTTGGATAGCAGAAAAAGCTTAAATTTGGGCTAAAGTTTAAAATTCTATAGTAGATTCTTATAGCTAAAAGGCTTTTAAAATAAGATTGAGACGCATTTTGATAATTATCATTCTTAAGCCTCTAGAAAAAAATAAATCAGTCTGCACGCTCTCCCTGTTGCTTATGTAATTTATTTATTTTTAATAATAATTAGTATATAATTTATATTATATAATATATGCATATTAAAATTAATATATATATATACATTTTTATATAGAGATTTTATATATAGATTCTTTATAATAAAAAAAAAGGAAACTACCAAAAAAAATTTTTTTTGCTTTATAAGTTAAATATTATTTTTTTAATAAAATAAGTCTAGATTTAACATTAACTCAAAAAAAATTTTTTTGATAGTTTTTTCCTTTTCTATTACAAAGAGCCTATATTATCTCAAATACTTCTTATTTATTTATTTAATTTTATTTTTTATATTTATTTAATTTCATTATGTATTTTTAATAATATTATTAATGCTAATATTATTTTTTTTATATTTAGTAATTCTTTATAATTTAATTAAAAATAAAATTAAGTATTTGTGTAAAATATAATTTTATTTATAAGAATTAAGATATAACTTAAGAAATATTTCGGAATATCTTTAATATTCTAATATTAAAAAGTATTATCTTATAAATTATTATAATAATAATAGAGAATATAATCAAAAAATATTAAAACATTTTATTATTAAATTATAATTTGATTTTACAATATAAAATTATCTTAATAGATTTTTTTTTTACTAAAACTTCTTAATTTTATCTAACTCTTTTATAATTAGATTTCTTTATAATTGATTATTATGATAAACATAAATATAAAACTCTTTAAATTATTATCAGTATTTTATTATTTAATAATTTACTGATCTTAATTTTAAAATTATTTTTATTAATAATTACTATAATATAGATAAAAATATATAATTATTAATAAATAAGTGTACTAAAAAAATTTATAAATTATTACTTTTTTTGTAATTTTGTTAATTATTAATCTTATCAATATTTTCTTTTATAGAATTATAAAAATTAATATAAATAATAAATTTCCTTAGATATTTTAAAATGTAAAAGATAATTAGAAATGTAATTTACTAAAAAAAATCTACCTTTTATATATTTTATCAGAAAAATTTTAGTAAATACTTTAGATATTTTAGATTAGGTTCTATTTTACTTATAATAAATTAACTAATTTTTATACTAGAATTTATAAAACAAATAATAAAATTATAAGTAAATTTCATGTAAAAATAAAAAATTGTAATTTATATTAAGATTAATATTCTAAAATTCTAAATTAAATCAAATTTAGCTTAAATTTATAGAATTTTCAAAATTATTAAATATCTTTTTTTTATTTAAATCAAATTAAATTTAGAATACTACTCAAAATAAATTATCTTAAAAATTTTTAATCTTTTATTAATAAAATAATAGAATTATATATAATTATATCAAAAGTTCTTGAATTTTATCTTTACTTTTAAATTATATAATAAAAATTTTAATGCTTTTTTATTTCTAAAACTTAGATTTTATATGAGTATTTTTAAATTTACTATTCTTTAAGACTAATTAATTTTTATTTATTTTTATAATATATCTATAAAATTACTAATAATCATATCAATTATTATTATGGTTAAATTAAAATCTGACTTTTCTTTTACATGAAACTTAAAATTAAAAAGTAATAAGAATTGAAATGACTTTAGATTTCTATAAATCTTTTATAAAATTATATGAATTTTTTTAAAATAATATTATCAGAAAAAATATATGCTTATTCTTTAATACTAATAAAAATCTCATTATTGATTAACAACCATTTTATTATTAATTTTTCAAAATTTTCTTATTATATAAATTTTTGGATTTAGATTATCTATTACATTTTTTTTCATCATAATCTTACTTTTAAGTTAAGTTAATCACAAAAAATATTTTTGAACTTTAGATAAGCTAGAATATTATATATTTTACTAATTTTTTATTATAAAATTTATTTAAAATTTCATTTTTCATATCTTTTTTCTCATAATATTTAGAATATAATGTAAATTATAATTTTAATTATTCTTATAATCTATAATTTATATCAAATATTTCAGTAATCAATAATTTAAATAAAATAAAGTTTTATATATTGTAGCTTTAACTATATATATCATATTAAAATTTCGACTAATTTTTATTATTAGTTTTGAGATAATTGACATATAAGATAATGTTAAAGACTAATATTTTTGCCTTCTTAATATTGAATTATATTAAAATTTTTAACAACAATTAATTCAAACTAGCTCAAATTTTGATATTCTATAAATATATTATATAATAAATTTTTATTCAAATTGAATTACCGGTTTTTAGATATTAAAACTGTAATTAAAATAATTCGTGTATTATTTGTTTACATACATATCAACATCAAGCAAGTCAAATTAAGTGAAATATTATTGGTCCAATTTTAATCGATGAGTACTGTAAGATATACGATGTCAAAGATAGTGTTCAGAAACTTTTAGTTGGGACATAGACCCTTCTTTTCACAATTTGACATCCTCTTTTCGACCATGGCAAGGTATTAAATATATATCTATCATGCTGTTCTCATCCATTTCTGAGTTCACCCGATCCTAATGAGTGGGATAAAGGCGAATGCATTATACCTTACTTGCTGGAAATTTCTTCTTGGAATTCTTGGGTGGAAGCTTCCTTCTTTGGATGTTTTTGACAATTGCAACCCTTCCGGAGGTGGTCCATCATTGCATTTTGGATTTTGGTAGGTAAATCTTGTTCTTATAAAAAAAAAAGATTTGGTTTTTGGGAATGTGAGTATAGTAGATTGTCTTCCATAAAAATGCGGAAATTTACATAAAACTGTCAAGTAGATTAGTAATACGAACAATTTGATTTATTCTTGACTTTATTTTAATAAAAATATTTATATACAATATACAGTATTTATTAAATTTTAAAGTGATAATATAATAAAACTCTATATTCCTTTTTTAATTGGTGGTACACACAACCAATTACATAATTGCAAATCCCGCATGAACAAAAAAGTTAAAATTTCAAAGGGCTTTTTTTATTTTTTTTTGTTTCACATTGAAAATAAAACACATTGTTTATAATAATATTGTGTGTAGAAGGAATATTAATGGGTTTAATAAATTTTTTTTTAGTTTGCTTATTATATATATGAGTTTCCCAGCGTCATGGCAATCATCCTAGGCGTTGTCCGAATTTCAATACAAAAAGCAAGTCAAAAGAAGGAAATTGTTTACTTTCGGATTACACAGATTTGTAAAGTTCTTCGGGAAAATACTTTTCAAGAAATTCCCTTAACAAAACGTTTATGAAACGTGTAATTTTCTGGATTACCAAAATATTTTATCGTTATTCATTGGATCACGCCATAAACAAGCAGAATGATTTAGTTTAATTGGGTATGATAAATGTATTTTGGCCTATTGTTTCCATAATAAGATCACGAAGATTTGAAAAAATTGGAATGATACGCCGACCCATAAAGGGTATATCGGCTGAACTTAATTGATTGAACAAAAATTAATTTACTAAAAACGGTTTTGGTTTGAATATTTTCCCCTGTCAAAGCATTTTTTTACTGAAATAGTTTAATTTCATTTGTGCATAAATTAATTTGGACATGAATAAAAGGTGCCATGAATATATGACTCATTGTTTAGCATACTCATTCTACAATTACTCGATATAAAATTTTTCTGCGCCTTATTTTTGTTTCTGAATTGGGTAATTTTATAATCACCGGAGATAAATTCAAAAAATCAGTCACTTGGTTACATCACACTAGACAAAGAAAAAATTTGCTTATAAATAATGGGTGAAATATCGCTATTGAATCCCTAACCAAAAAAGAAAAATATTTTTTTTTTCCACCATTCTGTTCTCCTTTTTTTTTTAAAAACAAAAGAAAAAAAGAATAAAAAAACTTTTTTGAGAATCATATAAAATGGTCACCACAAATGACGAAATTGACAATATAAAGGAAGAATTGCGCAAAAACCTTACTCAGGATAGTAACGGTAAAGGAAAATCAAATGATAATAATAATAATCAAAGAATGAATAGCTTCAGGTATCCAGCTATTTTACTTATCGGAGATACAGGTGAGAATACTTTTTTTTTTTTTTTTTTTTTTTTTTTAAGACGCGTTAATGTTTATTTATGTATTTATTCGCTTCTTGTAGGTGTCGGAAAGAGCACTTTGGGTAACTGGTTGTTAGGACATCATGGAGATGATGGGCCTTTTGAGACTCAAGCTTCGTTCGACCGCGTAACTTTAGAACCACAAACTGCATTAATCGAAATTAATGGTTGTAAATATAATTTAATCGATACGCCAGGTTTATTTGATTTAAAGGATGATAGCAGATCAGAAATCTCTCTAACCAAACTAGCTAACACAATTAATCATTGTTCATATGGGATACAAACGATCATATTTGTGGTAAAAAAATCATTTGGTAAAGAGATTGATAGGCAAATTCAAGCAATCAAAGGTTTTTTAGGTGAAAAATCTTTGGATCATATGTTGATCGCTTTCACGCATTGTAATATGGAACAAACAATGGATAGAATAATTATGAAGGAGACGTTTACCTCCAAGATGAAAAATTTTCTCGATTATATTGATAATAGATGGATCATTTCACCCAATCCTGATTTATTCAATTTAGACGATGATATTGTTTATACCAATATTTATGAAGCTAAGGATATTATTGGTTCTTTCCCTGAAGCTTATACTACTGAAATGTTTAATAGAGTGCGTAGAGCTAGAGAAGATGCCGAGGAAGCGGCTAGAAGGCATGCCCAAGAAGAGCGTCTGAGGTCTTGTGAAGAAGAATTAGCAAGAATCCGCGGGGAGGTCGATAAAGCTGGTAGACTTAAAGCTAATGAAGAAGCTCGAAAGGCTTGCTTTTCCTTGGACACGATTGTTACGTTAAAGGATGGGAGAAAGATTGAGATGTCTGAAGTTAAAATTGGCGATCACGTCGCCTGTGGTGTATATAATAATGGTGGTATTAAGGAGATAAGATATTCGGAAGTTTATTTAATCGCTCATTTAGATAAACATCAACAGACCGAATTCTTAAAGGTTGAATATATAAAACCTGACGGAATGACTGGTAATTATCGTTCTACTTGCGCTAACATTCAAAAATATGATTTTGGTATTTATTTAACTTTAAATTTTTAAATATAATAGGATCGTTGTATTTGACTTCGGAGCATCATGTGTTTGTCGATAATGCATTTGATTATGCACGTAATATTCGTCCTCACGCTTCACAGATTCACGTTCTAGACAACGGAGAGTCAATTTCCGTAAAAGTAACAAATGTTTCCAAGGTAGATATTTCTTTATAAACAAATCTCTTTCTTCTCTTATTATTTTTTTTTAAATTAATCCTTTTCTCTTTGGTTTTATTTATTAGGAAACACGAGAAGGATATATTGCAATATTTACACGAGTTGGAACAATTATTGCGAATAATGTATTATGTAGTTGTTATTCTAATTGTCCCCCATATCAAAATACTATTCATTATATTTTGTCCCCATTACGTTTTATTACTTTATTTCGTAAATCCAATCATTATAGTAACGAAATCCATCCTTACTTGAAGTTCCTTTACAATAATTATCAATACTTTTCTGGAACTTTTAAACATAAACTATGTTAGAAGAGTTTTTTTTTTTTTTTTTTTTTTTTTTTTTTTCAAGATTTTTTTTTTTATGTAATTTATAGCTTCTTTTTTCTTTTTCTTTTTTTTTTTTTTTTTCCTAGAATTTTTTATTTTATTGTAATATTTTAATTTATTAAAAAGAAATTTAAACATTTCTACCCATTGAATGTACAGTTTGATATAACCTTTTAACTTTTGCGATGGGTTAGAATTACTACTATAAAAATAACAACAACAACACATGCACAAGAACTTGCGTAAAAAATCTTCTCTCTGCGTCCGAATTTTGCGGGAGTTTCTCCACGTGCATTAGGGTTGTTAACCTCTTCTTTTCTTACATTTTCATTATCTCTTACTTCCATAATCTTTTTTTTCAACTCATCAACAAAATCTTTAATTACAATTTTACCCTGATCATTATTACCAAATAAATCTAGACTCGGCATTACGATCCATCGATTTTTTATACCATATAATAATGTTGATATTTGTGTGTTAAAGGTTTTTTCCATTTCCATACGCGATAATATTAACGATTTACGTACTTTTGTGAATACTACTATTATACGTGTATTTGGATATCTCGTGAATAATTTAGAAATAAATAAAAGTTCATGTTGTGTTAATCTTCCTCCTTCTAAAGTACGCAAAGGAAAATGTTAATGAGAATCCTTTGAAGGAATAGGAAATGACCCAATTTTAATTATACAAACCTAATACAAAAATATATGCGACTACTCCTTCAGATGATTTATTTTCAATCTTTTTTAATTTATTCCAGATTACATCTGATGTGCTAGATTCTGGAATACCAATCGTATCGACTAGACTATATCTTTTAAAATCTATCGTAATTTCTGCTGTGTGATAAATCTAAAATAAAAAGTGGAGAGTGACTTAGAAAAAAAGAACATGACGAAAATTGAAAGGTTTGTGAAAGGATGTCACGTTACTTCTTGTGAATCATCATCATCATCATCGGGATATTGCCCATTGGAAATTGGAAATATTGGTAATGGACTTTCTTCTGAAGGTTGAGAATAACATCCTAATAACATGTTACCCAACGTACTCTTTCCAACCCCTGACATCAAAATACTTGATACATAAATATTAATGAAGAATAAAAAGTATATATATATATATATATTAAAATTAAAAAAAAAAAGCTTTCAAAACCCTTTTTTACCTTGTGCACCCAATAAAAAAATCGCAGGATATTTTATTTCTTCATTTATTATTACTTTTTGACTTTCACTTTCTTTTTCTAACGTCACTACACTATCTGGCATTTTTTCATTTTTTTTTTGGAGGGGAAAAAAATAAACTGTATATTCACAAGATGATAATCCGAAAATCGTTAATTTATCAATTTAAGGCTTATGTATTTTTTTCTCACAGAATTGCATAATGCACTGCCTTATATTTCGGGTAATAACGGATGTGGAAGTTCTCTTTTGGTCACATAGATAAAAGTTCAATTGTTCAAAGAACCTTCAAAACCTAAAATTTGTTTCATACGATAACGATAACATTTATAAGGTATTATCTTTTTTTACTATTAATTCATCTAAAATAATCTGATAATGATATTTCTTTTTTGATATAAAGTAAAAATATTAGAACTAATAAAATTTACTTAATAATAATTGAATTTAATAAAATTTGATATAGTTAATTTGTATTATTTTTAAATCAGAATTAGTTAACTTGTAAAATAAAATAATAACCATATATAATAATAATTTTTAAAGTAATTATTATATTTTAAGATAGATTTTCTAATAAATTACATTGTAACTTGTTTAAATTCTATTTAGATCTAATAATTAAACTTTGAAAAATAAAACGGAATTTATAAAAATGCTAATATTATTATTATTTTAATCAAATAAATTATTATAAAAACTTTAATGTAAAATTTTTAAAAATTTTTTAACACTTTATGTAAGAAGTATAAATCAGTAAATGTTTATATAGATAAAACAAATTATTAAACTAACAAATTGAAAATATTTTAAGTTTAAGCAAAAAAAAAAAAAAAAAGTAATAAATTAATTAAATGCTCATAATATTACTTTTTTTTAATCATAATTTTTTGAAGTTAATTAAAATAAATAAAGAAAATATTATATTTTTTTTTATAATTTTCAAATTTTTTACCTTTTTACCATTATCTCTTAAATTATAAGTATAAAATTATTTATAAAAAAAATTTAGAAAACTTAAAATATTTTGACATCTAATGATTATAAAAAAGATAAAATAAGTTTATTAAATTTATCATATTAAATAATAATTATTTAATAATAAAATTTAGTTTATTGGATTTATCTCATTAAAACCTATTAAATAATAGTATTTTATATTTTTAAGATTAATAAATAGCAAGATATATAAATTTAAAATTTTAATTTTTTTTAATAATAATTTTCATTTATTTATCTTTAAAAAATTACTTGTTAATTATATTTTTTTTTTTAATTTTTACTTAAAAAAATATCATTAAATTTATTATTAATAATATATTTTAAAATATTTAAAAATAATTAAAATAATTTTAATTATTGCCTACAAATTTGTAAGCAAACAATTAAAGAAATAAAATTTAGCTAATAAAGATATTAAACTGTTATAAAAAATGAAATTATAAATTTAAGTTTATATTCAAATTTTTTTTAATTATTTAAAATACATTTCTAAATATATTTAAAAAAATTTTAACTTTTATATTATAATTGAATTTTAAAGAAAAATGCTTAAAAAATATTAATACATATTTTAAATCTAATAAAAATATATAATTAATTTAATAATTATAATGATTTTTAATGATATTATATAATTAATAACATTTTTATATTTTTATATTATGTAATATATTGATATAAATAAAAGAAAAAAGGTTACTTTAAATAAATATTATTATTAATAATTTTTTAAAATACAAATTTTTTATATTGAATTAAAATACCAAATAAAATTTAAGTATTAATAAACAATTTAAATAATAAAAATTAAAACTTAAAAAACTATATTAAAATTTTAAAAAAAAAATCTATAAAATTTAATAAAAATTTTAATAAAAATTTAAAAAAATCTAATTTTTAATTTTTAATAAATTCAAAATAAATTTAAATAAACAATCTTAATAATAATAATTATTAACAAATTTATTAAAAATTCTAGATCTTTATAATAATCTTGTAAAGGACCTAATAGAGTTAATTTTATATCATCATCATCTGTATAACAGTCATTTTTTATATCTTTAGATGGAATACCATTATACACAGAAAAAAATCATCTATTTTTATTCTTTTTATAGAAGAATTTTTATACTCATCCTAAAATATTAAAATAAAAAATAATTAATTTTGCAAATTTTATATCTAGTCAATAAGATATTTAGATTTTTCATCTTCTAAGAATATAACATATTTTGAGTTTAGGTTTATATTATAATGATCTTACCTTTTTTGCCAGTCTTGTTGCTTCTTCAATAGTCATTTTCTTATCATCATTCATATCTCGATAATGCTTTCCTGAACTTGAATTTCATTATATATTATATCATTTCCAGTTATAAGTTAGTTTATCTGTTTTATTCATAGATTCTTAATATTAATACGTACACAATCTTATTTTAAATTATTCATCAATGCAGTTTAGTTCTTAATAAAAATAGAATAATTTAAAAATATTTTCAAGAAATAATAATTCACAGAAGCATCGAATTAATAGCCTATCTTATTAGACTAAAAGTCCTAACTTACGTTAAGCATTGAACAAAGAGTTTATCATTAGAGATTAAGAATTTCAGTTTGTGTTAAGCTTCGAACTAAGAGTTCATCACTATTCAGACTAAGATCTTAATCTATTTAAATATCTATCTTATTAATAATCATACCTTCCAATTGTCAAAAATCTTTTGAGCCTTTTTTTGCACATTATTTTAAATTTAGATTTATAATTTGCTACTTCTGAAGATTCTTTTTTATAAAATCTATTACTTTTTAAAAGTTAATTTTTTTCTGATTATACATAGTAATGTTCTGCTAAATTAACGCACGTTTAATTCTTAATTTAATATTTAGACTCATTAGTTAATAGGTTAATAAGTACAAATAATAGTCCTTATAAAGTTAAAAATTGTGATAAAAATGATTCAAATATATATAAAATTAGAAAATTTATTCAATTAAATAAAGAAAAAGCTATAAAAGCTAATACATATCAAAATTATAATTATCTTCAAATTAATGATCAATTGTAAAAGTAGATAAAGTTAAAAGTAAAAAAAGAAAATCAGAAGAATTTAATGAAATAAATATTAGAAACGATGATGATTATATAGATTTTAAATTATTTTATTTTTTAAATCTAAATAATAATAATAATAATTTAAATTTTAATTATTGGTCTAATATAAATATGAAATATTATAATGATAAAGTAATTCTTTTTAAAATATATAAAAAAAATATAATTGAATATGAAAAAAATAATTTAAATTAATTAAAAGAAAATATTAAATTATTATCAAAATATTTATATAAAAGACAAAGACAATTATATTTAGAAATTGAATTAGATCCTAAAAAATTTCAAAATATAATTGAAGAAAATGAATTACAATTAAAAGAATTTTTTGATGAATTAGTTGATATTTTTTTTTCATTAAATAGAAAAATCAATAATATAAAAAATAATAAAAATCTTTTGTTAGTTTTTGTTATTTATTATCTAATTTAAAAAATAAATTTAATAATTCTCTTCAATTAGAATTGAACTTTATTTATTTTCATGTCATGCAATTTCTGAATGTATTGATATAATAGCAAGACTTGGAATTTCAGTATTTTATAAAACAGTAGAAAGATATAAAAAATATATATCAGATAATTATTTTAACAAAATAAATCAATATTTTGAAGAAAATAAAAATAATTTATTTTGTTTTAGTATTAATGATTATCATTTAATACATAGTTATAGAAATCCAAATATAACATCTCTTTTATTAGCATATCATATGACAACATGTGTTGCTAAAACTATAGAAAATAGTACTCCTATACTATTCCTATACCAGCAATAAAAATAATATTTCAATTCATAATTTGAAGATCAGAGAATTAATTATTATTTAATACATACATATTTTAATTTATTAAGTAAAAGTTATAATGTAATAAAATATAATTTACAAAATAATAATTTAATTAATATTAATGAATTTTATAGAATAGAACTTTTAACTATTTATTCATATGATGATTCTATAAAACAACATCAAAATAATAGATTAATGAAAAATTATCATCTAGTTAATATAAAGAATTAAATCTTAAAAGTTTAGATGATTATTTAAAGGCTATTAAAATAATAACAGAAATTTCTTTATTAAATACTTATCTTTAAGAGAATATATACCAATTGTTACTGATTTTTCAGATCAATTATTTATAAAAAAAGCAATAAATTTACTTAATAAATAAAAAAAGAACAAAAAATTTCTATTTAAATTTCTAATATTATTAATCATTTTATTTCAATTTTTGAATTATTACATGTACTATTAAATATAAGAGAAGATATTATATTAATTTATTAGAATTTTTTTGAAAAATTATTTAAATTAATTTTTGGTAAAAATAAAAATTAACAAAAAAACCTAAACCTTAGAAAATTAATTTGCTTTTAAAATTAGCAAATTCAACATAAATTGAGATTGCTATAGAAATAATTCATAAATTTGAATCACTTTGTAAAGATATTGAATATCAAATATTAATAGATATTTTAGATAATTTAATACCTGCAGCTTTAGATATTATAGTAAAATATTTTGATTTAGATTTTATAATTAATATATAAGTACAATTTTTAGATTATGAACATTTACTTTAAGATAAGAAAGAAAAAATTATAATAAGATTTTATTAGCTTTTCTTTCTAATATTTTTTATTAGAAAAATAATAATTATCTATTTCTTGAAATAATTTTAATGATTATTATATTGAAAATTAGCATAGTAAAATTAGAAGAAACACAACTTCTCAAAATTCTTTCAATGCTATTATTTCTTAAGCATTTATATTAGAATCACATAATCAAACTTTTTTTAATACTTTTAGAACAATTAAAAATTATCCTTATAAAGAATTTACTTTAGATTATTTAAAATATAAAACAAGTATATTCTTTATTAATTACTTTTATCAAATCTTTAAAAATTTAAAAAAAAGTAAGAAATTAAAAAGAATGAATATTATCTATCAACATTAAATCAGAAATTAAAATTAAAATACTTATCTATTGGATATCATACATCTAAACTATTATCTTATAATATTTGTGATTATTGTAATCAAAAATTTAGAAAAAGGCATAATATTGATATTTGAACATGCTTTCCATTACAAATATTTTATAGAACAAAATAATAAGTATAATTATTGTTTAGAATTCTATAAAAAAGGTGTTGTATATTTAATGTAAAATCCTATATAAAAAGATTAGAAAAATATGATAATATTAATAATAGCTTATTAGATGATAAAATATTAGATAATGATAATGAAGAAAAAGAAAAAGAAATAGTAGAAAAAATATTGGTAGACTTTAATAATGCTTTAGAACTTGTAAAAACTTGGTAAAATACAAGTCATTAAATAAAATATATTATAATATATATAATTTTAACCTTAAAATTTTAGCTCTTATCTAATTTTCTTAATAGCAGAAATCTCTGAATCTTTTTTTACTCAAATATAAAGAAAAAAATGAATGATATATTGATACAAAAAATTATGCATTGATAAATTAATTTTGAAATATTATCAATCTTTTTTTTATTTTAGTAAATTTTACAGAAAATTTGTATTTTTTGTTTTTCTATTAATTAATTAATAATTAAATTTGTTTAGATAATAGTTTTAGAATTTTATTGTATTTATTTATTTATTTTGTAATATTGTATTTATTTCAACAATAAAAATCTAAGTTAACAAAAATTTTTTAATTTTTATTTTTATTATTTTTTTATTAATAATATCTAAAATTTATTTTTTATAATATCTCTAAGTTACTTTAACCTTAGATTTAGTTTAATCTTCTGAAAGCCTACTGAAAATCTTATTAATAGCTAAATCTAGAAGTTCTTCATCATAAACTAATGATTCTTCAAATATTTTTTCTCCTTCAGAATTATTTGTTTTCATTTTTTTCTTATCTTTATTTGATCATTAAGTAAGTGTGACGATTTTAAACTATCTACTTAGCTATTTAATCACTTGCTTATAAAATATTTTGCTAAGTTTAAAATAAATAATAATATTATAATATTATATATATTAATATAAATATAATAATAATACATTAAAATACATATCTTTTGATTTAAAATTCTTTCTTTATTTGTAAAAAGCAGTTTTAAAAGATCAACATTTATATCAGTTTTAATTTGTAAAGATACATAACCTTTTTTATTCTATTTCTATTTATCATATTCTATAAATTCATTCTATTAATTTGTAATATAAATCAAATAATATTTAATTTTTAATTTACCATTACAAGTATATGTATTATTTAAATAAAAATATCAAGTATTTATTGCTGCTAAATATTTATTACAAGAAAATATAATAATAAAAGTTATTATTTAAAATAATAAATACAAAAAATTAAAAAAATTAAATTATAACTTACGTTTATGTAAGTACTCTTGTAAGTATATTTGTTTAAGTAGTATTAAAATTATTATTATAAATAAATGGATCAGTTTTAAGATCTACATTAGACTGTGATACTTTTAAGTCATCTGAACTAACTAGCTTGCAAGCTTTAATCTAAATCCATCACTTATTTTCTGAATCATTTGGATCTTTACCAAAAATGGATATCTAATGCTAGAAGAACTATCACTTCATTCACAAAGTGAATATTATATTATTTTTAACAAATATTAATTCTTAATTAATTTTTTTATAAAAAATAAAGTTTAGTTAATTCAAAACTTACATTATGAAATGCTACTTTAGGATTTGTCTAATTTTTCACATGATTCACATGTGTAATTCCTTCATTTATAGTTGCTAGATATTCAATTGAAACTAAAGAGTACTGAAGCCGTAATCCATAATTGCGTTAAAATAAAGTCATGTGATCTAAATGATCGACATAGTTGATAAAGTTGATGAAATTGACAAAGTTGCTAAAATTGTTAACGTTGATCAAGTTGATCAAGTGGACATATTAGATATATGGATTATATTTATCATATTTATTAATTATATCTTATT
>CAJVPQ010001218.1:0-19567 GCA_910591825.1 Funneliformis caledonium
CAGATGGATGGATGATAAGTATGAATTTTTTTTTTCTTAAAATTTTTCTTTATAACTGATCGCGATAATTTTTTTTTATGATGGATCAGGTGATAATTGAAATTAAGCACCTCCACCAGTTTTGGCGATCACATGACTGCAAAAAAGGGGTGCTTAATTTCAAGATTTTACGGTAATTAATTTGATTTATATTATAAACTTTCATTTAATTCTAACTAGAATTATTTATTTCAAATTTTTCTTTATTTGAATATTAATTTTTAATTTAAATATCTAATCAGAATTATCTTAATATTTACATTAAGATATATTAAATATATACACAATAATCTTTTTTATTTTATTTTTAAAATTATTTGATAATTTGTTATATATTAAATTATATAATTATAATAAATAAATAAAATATTTATAATTAATATAATAATTTAATAAATTAATATATTATATAAATAATTATATATTTATCTTTAATAAATTAATATTAATTTTTTTTTATTTACTTATTATTAATTTAATTATTATTAATATTACATATTATTATTTATATTTTTAATATTTATTTAAAATAATATTTTATACATTTATAATATTATAAAATTTATTATTTAATTATATATATAAATTTATTTATAATTTTATAATTTATAATTAATTTATATATTAATATTATTAAAATATATTATAAATTATAAATTATTATATTTATAAATAAATAACTAAATATAATAATTATTAATATTAATAAAATTATAATAATATAAATTTTAATAAATATAAAAATTAAAGAATATAACATTATTATATTTTAAATTATTTATATTAAATTAATTATTTTAATAATAAATTAATTATTACAAAATTTTAATTAGTATATATTTGTTATATAATATAAAATATTACTTATAATATTATAAATTAATTATTATATTATAAACTTATTTTATAATAAAATTTATAGAAAGTTTTATAACAAAAATGCTAAAAAAATTGTATAAAAAGTTAAATATTATAAAATTATATATACCATTAACTAAAAATCAAATTATTATTTACATTAAGTAGTAAAGATAAAAAAAAATGACAAATTATTTTTTATTTTAATATTAGTATATTAGACTTTTAAATAAAAACAAATAAAATTTAAAATTAAATGTTATATTAATAATAAAATTATAAAGATTAAATGATCATTTTTACTTTAATAAAATTAAATAAGATTAATTATAATATTATTTAATTATGATTACTAAAATATAGTTAAATACTTAATATACTAATATAATATATATTAAAATTTGCTTTTATATTTATTTTCTTTTATATTTTATTATTAATAAAATCTTTATTTTATTATATACGAAGAAAAATTACTAACACATAAATTCCAAAGGATGGAAAAATATTTTTTCTGCCCATCTATGCTATAAAATAAAAAAAAAGGATTAAAAAATTAGTATATATATAAACGAAAAATAAAAAAATTATTTTTAACTTACTGTTCATTCATTGCCTTTGCCGTTGTTCGATGCGAACTCGAGCAGTACTAGTACCATAAAACATGGACTTTGTACTTGCGCAACTGAGCATTTTGTGTCCTATGATTATACTAACTATTATAAATTTCTGGTTTATTATTTTTTGTTGATTTATTGTTAATAATAGCAGTAAATAAATTTTTATTTGTGCTAAAAGATACATTTTAAGTTGGAAAAACTTTCAAATATCTATTATAATATTATATAATATATTTATATTATTAAATGTTTAAAAACTTTTAAATTCATAATTACCTTTTGATAAAATGTTCTCATTTTTTCATAAAAAAAATTATGTAATATGTGTATCGTTAAACAAATTTCTAAGCCACTGGCCATTCATTTAAACTGAGTTTTTCAGACAACAAATTATTAAATAAAAAGAAGAACACATAGTATTATTATTCAAGCGTTATAAAGTTTTTGAAAAGGCAAATTAGGATCGAAAGAAGCATATAAGTTATACGGATTTTCTTTCACAGTATTCCAGAGTAATACATTGACCTTATAGGAATCTATGTATCTGTTTTAAGACGAATTTTAAAATATCTGATATCCTGAATGGGACTAGGGAGGTTAAGACTCGTTAGACTAATGTCTCATTCAGGATGTATATATGTTTAGGTAGAATCTAAGCATAAATCAATCAACTTTTCATTTTTATTATTTTCTGAGAACAGAATATTTTTAGGTGGGTAAAATACATCCATCACATTATTAATTTCTTAATGCTATAATGCTAGTCAGAATTACGTGAAACAGAAAAGTGTAAGTACTCTGCGGCTAAAGATTATAGGATTATATCACGAAAAAGATAACCGAAATCCTTAAGATGAATGAAACTGATCTAACTACAGTAATTTACAAGTCAAGGCTTTTATCTCCTCGAAGAATTAACTGACATCAAAATTCAACCTTTCGAAATAGGGTGTATCACAGTACAGTGACTTTCTTTTGATTCATTTATTTTGTTTCTTTTCAAGATTAAAAAGTTAATTCAGCCTTTATAAAGACATTGGAATTAGGATTGATGACATCCCCTCTCACTGGAATAATTATGATAGCTTTGGGTATTCTATAAGGAACTTATCTATTCTTGAAATGAAAATTTACTTTTAGAAAAGGATTGGTTTAGAAAAGCTCATATTAGACTTGACTTTAGAATTAATCACTGTTTTCATAATCTCTAGTGCTAATGAAGCCTTTCTACATTTAGGAGGTAGGAACCCTTGAAAGTTTTGGATCATCAGTAATACTATTAATAACCTAGGTATTTGGTCGACTACTGCAATCCTAGTAGACATAAATGGGCGACCATAGAACCTTCTACCAGAAGCGAAACCATCCCAGGAAAACATATATTAGATTTGGAAGATATCTTCATTCGATCAACTAAAGACTACAAAATCATCGCCTAATGAATCTTCTATTGATGAACAACAGCTTCACTTAATCACTGACACGTGCATCAGAAGGTTTAGAAGAGATCAATAATAGTTATCACAAATGACCTCAATGACCACCACCGATACGAACTTGACTCATAAAAATTTTGTTATATTCAAATATCAATCCTAAATAATTTTCCTATTAAGTTCACTTTAAAGATATTTGATTGTTTAATTAAATTATTCAAATTGCCTTAACGATTGAAATGGTATTTATTTATAATGAGTGCTTATTACAAGAACATTCAAAGTATTTATTTTGCTTATATTGAATCTTTTCCGTATTATTTATTACAATTTTCAATTGACTTTTTACAAGAAAAACTGTAGAAAGTAGGCGTGCTAATTTTGAAGCAGATAGATGCGGAGCAAATTTGATGGTTAACTTCCAAACTATGAAGACGAGCATAGAGATTTAGTATCTCAAGAAACTAATAAATCTATAATTCCTTATTTTGAATGCTCTTTTAATTAGACTCTTGGAAGATTTGATATTTAAATCTGGTTCGGTAGTTATTAATCTGCTAGAGAGAGCATCAAGCGTAAAGGATCATCAGAGGTTTGATGAAGCTAAGCCGAAATGAAAAATGCAAATATACAAATTTTACCAAACGCTCAACTATTAAGTCCCCCAAATATTATATTATCGAACTTTGAAAATTAAAATTATGAGAATCTTTGGGATTCAACAAAGCCAAATGAAATACAGATACTCTCCTCCTGATGACTCGCTCTAAGATAAATAAAGAATATGTTCTTACACATTTAATTATTATTCCTATTCACAGGGAATATTTTGACACAAAAAATGAATCGCAAAGTTCCCCCTAAACATTATTTGCACAAAATTATCTAAAACAAATTTTTGCATAAAGTTTCCCTCAAATATTCTTTGCACAAAATTTATGATCTTTCGATTCCTACTAGACTTTTGGCTGCAATTTTCTGACGTTTCAATGAAGTGGTAACGTTTATGTTTATATTATCGAAATCAATTGATTATTTGGTTTGAAAATAAAAAAAAATTAGTTTATTATGTCTTATAAAGGATTTTTTTTTCAGATGAAAAAAAAAGAAGAAAGAGAGAAGCAATCCTTAAATAATTACAACCAAATAAAACTTTTGCCGATTATAAGATATTTTTTGTATTGTTTAGATCATCAACAAATGCATTAACAGGCAAATTTCATCCGGTCTGAGATGGCGTTTTTTAAAAAGCAGAGTAATATAAACTATTGGTAGTGTAAAGCTTTTGGTTTTGTGGATGATAAGCACGAAAGATTTCTGTAGTAGGATCTGAATGCGCTAACAATTAGACCAATTAACTCGAAGTAATGGAAACATCCTTGACATTGGGTGATTGAATTCAAAGCAGCGCAAAAAGGACAAGTTGGATTTTTATTTAATTAATTTTAGTTTTAATTTATTTTTTAGGAACGTTCTTTTTCTCTTTGGTAGGTAAGTTTTGTGAAATTGTTGTGTAAATGGCTGGGTTCTTGCGACTGAAGGTAATGCTGCTACTGTTCCAGATAGTGATGGTGGTGGCGTTATTGGTATTGTTGATGGTGCTGCTGATGCTGCTATTGGTGCTGTTAGTGCTGCTTCTGATGGTGATGCTGGTGTTAGTGCTACTTATTGTTAATAAAGAAAATTAAAGTTCTTTAAATGCTTACACAAAATAAAAAAAAATACAAAATTATTTGATAAGAAACTTGAAGATAAATAATTAAATCCTTTAATTTTGAAGAGCATGAGATGGATTGTTATATATATGAGTCTAATATAATTAAATTGATTATCTGCATTTATAATTAAATTTATCTTTCTTTAGGTATTTCAAATAATCAAAATAAAGTTTCACCATTTTCACCTACTCAATGGTAATTTCTTATATAATAAATTCAATATATTAAAATTAATTTTAAATAATTATAAATTAAATAAATTTAATAAAAGATTACCTTTAATTATTTTAAAATTTTGCATATTATAATGCAAAAAAAAAGGAATCCATACTCTTAAAATCTTTTATTTTTTAATCTAATCTTAATTTTAATCCTTTAAATCTAACTTTTTATTATAAGAATTTTCTTCTTTAACTTTCTAATATACTTCAAATAATTTTTGTTTTATATAATGAATTTTTTTTATTTGAAGTTTTTAATTATTTTTATTTTGTTATTATTACTGCTACTAATAGTAGTAATAATAATAATAATCATCTTGCTCCTTTTTACTTTACTGTTACTACTATTACTACTGCTGCTGATACTGATAATAGTAGTAATAGTAAAAGAATTACTTTTTCTAATTATTCTTTATAAACCTAAATTATTCTATTTATTTCAGTAATAATTTATTTAATTTATTTTTAAAAAAAAGAAATGAATTTTTATTCTTCTTTTTGATAATTTTTATATAAAATAAGAAATATATGTTAAAAATTTGTTAGAAATATTATAAATTATCTGACAAGTTTCTTGAATATATTTATTATATATAAGTAAAACTATTTTATATAGTTAATTCTGGTATTTAATTTAGTATAAAATTTTTTCATTAGATACTAAAAATTATACTATCTTTTTAGCATTTCTAACTCAATTTTAAATTCAAGTAGAATATCAAAAATATATCATTCTGTTTGAATTTGAGATAATATAAGATTAACAAAAACTAAAGAGTTTGAAGCTATTTTTATGAAGTTTCTATAAATTCTCTTTATTTACTAATTTTATAATATTCTAGAATTAATTTTAAAAATGATTCATTAGTATAAACAAAGAGTCACTAAATCTAATCTTTAAGTATCATATGATAAGTTTAACCTAAAAAGATTAAGTTTATTTATTAATAAAATCATAATTTAAGAATTATTGAACCTATTCTAGCATACTAATAATTTACAAGGGGATATAAAAAGTATTGGCCACCCAACATAATACAAGTAAGATGCGTATTATCATGTCCCTTCTAAATTAAGCTACAGTTTTTTTATTTTAAGTTATACGTGATTGTTATGTAAATGATCAAAATAAAAAAATCGTTATTGTATAATATAAAGTTGGTCATATAATCATATGAAAAAAAACTTTTTATTAGTAAAAAAAATTTATCGTAAGGATGTATTGTGAAAAAGAACTTAATGAGAGCCAAAAAGGAGCTATTATTACAGCTAAAAAATTAGGACATACAAATACTAGGATTTCTACAGTCATAAATTGCTCTCGTTTCTCTGTTTAACGTGTTTAGGAGTTATATAAGCTAAAAGCCTTCTAAAGAAATGTTTGGATCGATCACGAATTTTTAATGAAATTGAATGCAAACATCTCAAAAGTTTGGTAGTTAGGAATAAAAAACCCGTTATCAAACCCTTTCTCAAATATATTTAAATTTTATAAATAAAACAAACAAACCCATTTTTATACAAATCATTTGAAATGAATTAGTCAAAGAAAATCTCCATTCTTAAATTCTCGTTTCAGTACTTTAATTTCTGAAAGTAATAAAGAAAAATGTTATTTGTAGGCCTGTACTTACTAAAATTAGACAGTAAAAGATTTCAAACAAGTTATCTGGTTGGACAAGAGTACCTACACATAATTTAGAACTTCAGGTTTTAGATGAGTGTGACACGAACCTTTTGAAGAGTTTTATGAAGATTGCATTGCAACCACAGTCTAAAAGAGCTTTGGTCGCATGTTCTGGGGTGTTTCTCCTAGGTTGGCTTAGATCCTTTGATTTTTTAGAAGATTGTATTACAGAAATTACGCAATGTGATATTTTGGCTAATTATGCTATTCCTACAGTCAAGTTTCATGCAAAAAAGATCAAAAAAGATTTTTTTTCAAGAAGATGTGCCTGTGTATACCGCAAGAGTTGCACATTCATTCTTCACTTTCTTAAATGTTGAGGTACTTCCCTGGCTAGCTTAAAACACCCAATAGAAAATATATAGTCATATATTAAGATCAAGATCCGTTAACGAGATTCCTAGCCATCAAGTATTAGGCAGTTAGAACAGTAGGTTAAAGAGAAGTGGAATGTAGTACCTATAGAATATTATTGTAATTTGATCAAATCAATGTTGCATTGAGTTCAAGCTATTCTTATGGCTAATGGAGGACTAATGAAATATTAACCTATATTTGATAAAAATAAAAAAAATAAAGAATTATTAAGTTAGTTATTTCGTGAAATGCTTTACAAAAGTGACCAATACTTTTTATACTCCTTATATGTTATATAGGAAATAATTCTAGAACTAAATTCTTTATATAAATATTAAGACAAAAAATAATACTAAAGGTTAGACTTATAGGTTAGAGATTAGATTTTTGAATCAGAGATTAAACTTATAGATTATATTTATAGGTTAAGGTTAAATTTATAAATTAAACTTATAGATTTAAATTTACGTAAAGTATAAACTTTTGCTTATATTTTAACATTTTAAAGAAAATTGTTTCAGAATATTTTCTAATATATTAATAATTAATCTATTAATTTATATAAGATTTTCTATTCTGATTATTTATTCTAAAGATGGTCACCACAATTAAAAAAAATGGTGCAATTGAGTTGCAACTTGTGGCGCAATTAAATTTCCTTATGGCGCAATTAAGTTGCAACTCAATTGAAATTTGAAAATAATTATGGGGATCATCTTTAGTTTATTCTAATTATATATTTTATTTATCTATTTTGTATAATTTTTTTGAATGAATATTATTAAAAAATATTAAGATTTAATATATATATATCCTATAGATATAATACTTTTGTTTTAGATTTGACAAAGAAAATTTTTCAAAATGATTTGATCAAACTTTCCTATTAAAAAAGGATCACTAAGTATTTTGTAGTTATACCTAATCTTTATAAAACCCTCTCTAGAGATCAAATATAAAAATATGTATGTTTTGTATAATTTTTCAAAAAAAGAAAATAATTAAAGTAGGCAAACAAGATAGACAATTAGAATAGATTATTTTCTAAAAATTAAGTAAAAAGATCTAATATTTAAATTTTATAATAAAGCTTATTAATATATTAAATTATATAGTATTCTCTAACATATAATTGATATTAATTACAAGCTTCTCAATAGGCTTATCGCATTCAATACAAGACAGGTACTTTCTAACCTATTTTTCATATATTTAAAAATTGAAAAAAATTTACATATATATTAAAGGTTAAACTTATTATAATATTATAGTTAAAAAAAATAAAAGAAGAATTACAAATGTATCAGTTATAAAAAGCTCTTGCTAGTTTATAAAAACTTTATCAGTATTATAAAAATAAAAACTAATGTACTTCTAAACTTCTTTTACATATTTTATTCAGATTATAATTTTTAGAACTTATTAATCTACTAAATAAATATGATAATGAAAATATTTATATTATAGAATCTATTAATTCTTTAATAAATATGATCAATGAGAATATTCATACTTTAAAAATTTGATAATCCTTTAGTAAATATTTATATTCTAGAATCTGTTAATTCTTCAGTAATATAATTAATGAAATATTTACAATGATAAGTCCAAAAGGATAATTATAACTTATTAAAAAACTAGGATTAATAGATATTACTGATACTAAAATATGTAAAGAATATATAAAAAAATATAAAGAAACTGAAAGAAGTAGACATAAGTTTTTTAGTTCTTTCAGAAAAAAAAGGCAAATACTTCAAATTAAAATATAATAAAGATGAAAAGTTAACCTACCTCAAGTAAATATAATATTCAAAAAATCTTAAATTAAAGATTTAGAAAGATCATACAAAAATTTTTTTTATTAGACAAATGGGAAAGGATAATTCTATTTCAAGAAAATTTAACTTACATATTTAATAAAAAAGTAAATAATGCAAATAATTATAAAAACATTTTATATATATTATAACTTTTTGCAGTTGTATGCAAATTAGTATTAGTTATATATGCTATATATATAATATATATAAAGAAAAGGAAAATATTATTAATCAAAAAAACTATAATATTAATTATTATAATGTTTTCACAAAAAAAAAATTTATGTAATTTTATCAGAGTAGAATATAAATAAATAAATAACTAACTCAGCTGAAGAAATTGATAAGTATATTGAAGAATATTTAAAAGAAGATTCTAATAAAATTTTAATTTGTTTTGAAATGATTATTAAAATATATATATTGTCAAATTCTTAGAGAATTTTAACTTCTAAAAACTTGCAAATACTAAATATACAATTAATCCAAATAATCATATACTTATAGAATTATAAATAAATAAACTATTTAAAAAATATCTTTAATAAATATTAGGTGTTATTAGCATTAGAAATAGATGTCATTACAAATACAAAAAATATCACATGAGAACAATCAGATAATAATATGCAGTAATGATCTATAATAACTGTGTTAGGTGAATCAAAAAAATATTAAAAATCTACATGATTTACCTGATCAATCAAAATCCATCTGATTCTTCTTATACTATAAATTCTAATTATACTCATAATAATATATAATTGTTTATTCTAAAATGCCTTCATTATATTTATTTATTTCATTATTTTATCTTATATTTTATATTTTTATTTTATTATCTTTTATTATTATTTATAAGCAAAGTTTACTAAAATAGTTAATTTATAGCATAGCAAATAATTAGCTATAGCAAATTAATTTTGTATAAATAGAATAGCTTTTTGTTTAAGTTATAAATTAACTCATTTGTAAGTTGCTTATGAATTTTAAGTTATAAATAAAGGAATCAATTTAAATCCATACAAATTTATTTTTTCCTTTAATGTTGTTTCTTATTAGGATTTGTTATAATACTCTATATTAACTTGCTATTGAGTTCATCATTACGTGATAAATTGCTAAATTGATTCAAGTATAACAGATACCTATAAGACTTAGAGAATATTCTAAGATTAGAAACTTCAACATGTAGAATTAACTGTTACAGCCTTTCAATTTACAGTTAACTTTTATTATAACGAACTCTATGTCCTAGATCCCAATTTTGCTATAAGGCTATAATGAAGATTTTAAGAGATTTGATTAGCCAATTCATTATAACAAGAATATTTTTATTATATTTGTTCAAAAAATTCGTTATATCAAGAATTCGCTATAACAAGAGTTAACTATAGATGTTAAGATAAACAAAAATGAACCTGATGATAGTATATATTTTGCTTATTAGAATGAAAATAGAGAACATTTTAAATGAATTTTTTAAGCAAAAAAGCTTAAATTTTATTTAGATATTATCAAACTAAATGAAATTCCAATGCTTATTCCAGTCTATTTACATATATTTAATAAGATTGATAAAATGAACTTAAATTTCTTTATCAATATCTGAAAGTAAAAAAAAGAATCAATTACACTTAAGCCTATAGTTATAAGTAAAACTAAAATATAATATATTATTTATCTTATAGTTTTTACAGATAATACTAAATCTAAGAAAAATAAATATAAACAAAAGAATCATTTTTTTTAGATTAAAAGTCCTAGTAGATTAATATATAAGAATAGTATTTATAAAGAAAAGAAATACCTATATAATAGATACTTTCATAACTAATCTTCAGTAAATCTTTAGAATATCATTTCTAAAATGGATGAAACTCCTTAATATATTATAATGCCTGTAAAAGGTGTAAATAATTTCAAAGAGTTTAAAAACTATAGATAAATAATAAATGCTTAATATGTAATTATAGCGGATTTTAAACAGATAATAAGAATGTGATGAGGTATATGAAGGAAGTATATGCAAATTTACTAAATAAAAGGCCAATAGCTTTTGCTATTTAATCTACTGAATTAATACTAAAGATGTATGATGCTTTTTCTATATCAAAGAAAAAATACTATATAGCAAATTGTTTAAAGAATCAATAAAGAGTTAGTAGAAATAAATAATATTTTAGCAATTAAGTATAAGTACAAAGTAATTGAGAAAGATAAAAAGAAATTTGTTATAATAGATAGGTATTAGATTTTAAAAGTAAATTTGATATAAATACTGATAAATTAAGTAATTAAAAAACATCAGTTTTAAAGAAAAATTAGAAAAATTACTAAAAATTCTGCAGAATATAATAATATCTAAACAACTATAATATATTTCACCTATAAATCACAAAAGTTCAAAAGTTCAAATGTAGATTTTCACGTGACTTAGCAGGATTTTATGTGATTTTATCATTTCATAATATGCATTTTATTCAAATTTATTTAATTCTACTAATATATAATCGGAAATATATGGTAGGATTTATATTTTTTGACTACATATTCTGCCAATTTTTCTGTAATTTCATTTCTATATAAATCCATATAATGCCATGCTTTCTTTGCAAATTTCCTTATTAAAATTATATCAACAGATTCTAAAGCTACGAGAACAACATGTTGTAAGCTTGACTATGAATAATTGCAATTTTCACAAGTATATTTTTCACTGTCTTCTAATATCTCTCAATAAAATTCAGTTCACAATGAAACTTTAGATAAAAAATACATTTGTGTTTAGCTTCTAATATTGCTTCTTCTAATACACTTTTTTGTTTCAAAGAATCAGATTGTAATGAAATAATATGTCATATGTAATAATCAGTTTAAGTTATATCTTCAACCTTATTTTTACATAATTGACAATTAGCTTTTAGACCATCTTCTATAAATCACGTTCAACTAAGATTTGTTTCATTCCTTTAAGCTCACTATTTTCATTTACCATTGATTGATACTGGTTATTTAATCTAAAAACTGTATTTCTCATTTTTAGTTATTTGCCACTGGGTTTTAAGTTCATTTTACTGACCACAAGAGCATTAGACTTAAATGCTACATAGTTTGAGCTATTATCAAACGCAAACAGTCCAATACAATTGGGAAAAAGAGTTTCAAAAATTGGAATTACTCTTATTTTTACTTAATCTATTAAATGCTCACTTATCCAATATCTCTCTTGATCTTTATCTGGTTGAAGATAAACATGCATCTCTTTAGGTATGAAAGGATTTTCTTAATGTTGTTGTGCATTCAATTTAAACTGATCACATTCTTCCAACAAAAATTCACTAACCATTATTGAATGTTCATTTCCTTTTTTACATATCAGTAACTTTTCAGACTTTACCTATACACTCCGTCTTCTATCATTAGAGTAGAATATATATTCATATTCATCATGTATTATAAGCATTATCTCTTTATTCTCAAATTTTAATTTTGGTGATATTTTTTCCATATTTTCATCTTCGTATTTTGCTATATATTTTTTATAATTATAGATTTCATTCAGGAATGACTTTTGATATTCGATAATATCAGAACACTTATGACCATCATAATATATACCTTTATTATTTAATGTTAAGTATTATATTTAAGTATTATGTATATTGTTTGTTTTATATTACATTATATTATATTATTTAATAAATTTTCTTATCTTGCTTTGTGATTGAAAAAAATAATCAAGTACATTTAGCCATCGCATTACAGTTAATATATTAATGGTTTTCTTTTTTGTGATGTCAGAATTAATAAACAATTTTTGCTTAACAAATTCTTTAAATTTTAATAGGATAACTTTTTCACCTTGAGATCATATCTATATATGGTATTTTTCTGCTATATTTTTATCATCTATTAATCATATAGTTTTTTGATGCTTTCCTTAATGACTTATTGGAAAATAATTATGCTGAAGCCAAAAATTTGCCCAATATTGAATTAATCTTGCTCTATATAGTGTACAATCAATAAAAACCAATTGTGCAACTTCTACACTAGCATTTGTTTTTCCTTTTCCATTATTTAATCTCTTAAAATATTTAAAAATTACTCGCATTTTATTATATTTAATTACTATTAACGATTTTTGCTTTTCTTTAAGTTCAGTTTTAAAATTTTCAATTTTTTTTTAAATTAAGCTAACCATTTTGTTCTTCATCTTCAATATTATTCAAAACATAATTAAAGTCATCTGAAGTTGATTAATGGTTATTTATAAGCGTTAAAATATTTGTATTTCCTTTTGTGACTTTTGTAAAAAAACCACTCAGATTATATTTATCAAAATAAGTTGATTTTTTAATTTTTTCTGTAAGGTAAGGATCATGTTTCTTTTGTTCTAAATATGTATTATTTGATTAAACTAATTTGTATTTATTTTCATTATCGTTTAATAAATCATCTTCATTTCAACTACTGCTATCTTTATTTTAACTACTGTTATCTTCATCTTCCCAATAATCATTATCCCAATTATCAACAATTCACGATTTCTTTGCAAATGTTCTATTATCATTCTATTCTTGCTTTTTAACCTTTATTTTTCATTTTGATAGACAAGTCATTTTTATTGATTTGATTAAAGTATGGAAAATGATGAACATCATTTGTTTATTAATTGATTAAAACATGGAAAAATATGGAAAAATAGGTAAAAAACAGAATATATTACAAATCTTTATTATTTGCATAAATGAATAAATCGCAATAAATTCAGAATTAAATGGAGGTGAAATTTACATTTCTTTTTAATATCAATATAAATGTATAAAGAATTTGTACAAATTACATTTTTATTGAATTGAAAGCATTAAATTAACAATAAAATATATTGGGATTCTTTATTCCAAATTTTATGATAAAATTTAATACTTATTTTATATATAAAACTTTATGCATCAAATTTAATTGCAATTTCTTGATTTTCATAATCTAGTTCAAAATTTTCTTTTCTCCATATAGATCATATGATTTATTCTTAAACTTCTGAATTTAATAAAATTAAATTTCTCTAATAAATCTTTAAAAGTAAACTGATAAAAATGTTTAACTTATACTATTCTATTATTTTATCAGTTTCAAATTTGTATTTTATTACTTAAATTATTAACTTATAAAATTTTTAAAGTCATATGATATTTTTGTGATTTATAGTTGACACACACTATATTAATAAGGTAATTAAAACAATTGCTAGTAAAAAAACTAAAACTAATAAATTTAAGGTCATTATTATATTACAGGAATAAAAATAAAATATACAGTTTTACTAAGATTTACTATAGATTACTTAGTTTTATCATTTTAATATAAAAGAAAAAATAGACTAGTATTTAATAGTGATAAAAAATTTAAATAATTATAAAATAATTAAAAGTTATGCAAAAGCAGATTCCAGAGGGATCATGTTATAGTAATGTTACAGTAAAACTGATTTTGTATTAGGTTTTATATGATTATAGCTATGTGAAGTAAAATTAGATATAAAAAAAAATGTTGATAATTTATGATAATTTTATATCATTTTATAAAAGTTCAGATAATAATAAGTTTTTTTATAATTCTGATTCTAAGAAAGAAAATTCTGAAAGGATTAAGTTATTTGTGTTTAATTTATCTGAGTTTAAGGAGAAGATTAAAAAGCTAGAATGAATTGTAAACTGAATAAAAATTATGTAAAAGATCAAATTGATATAAAGCTTAGCAAAAAGTTAATAGATACATCTGAAAAAGAAATGATAAAGAAGATAGTTAAACCTTATTAACTAAAAAAGAAAAGTTTAAATACGATTGCTTTACAATAGGTTAAACTAGAATTGGTATATAAATGATATATATGTAGATAAATTTTAGTTATAGATTATATTACTAAAATGGAAAGTGTTATAGCATATTTAGATAATATTATAAAGAATACAATCAAGAATATTAAAGAGGTATTCTAAAATTATATAAATCTATAATTAGTTTTAAATTAATATTAAATAAATTACTATGTGAATTAGAATTTATTTAATTTTATCATAATAATATTTTCTTAGATAAAGCCTATTAGAATTTATAGATAGACCAATTTCTACAAGATTTTTTAGAAAGATTACATAATATATTATGTTATTTTTTTTGCATAATTTTGATAAACTCAGATACAGTATCTAGTCTTAATATTTTTTTATATGTAATATTATAAAGTATAAATATTATTATACTAAAAGATGATCTTGAATGATCATGAATGAATTTGAAATCATTTAAAATTAATCTTAGATTATTTAAGACTAATTTTAGATTATTAGAAATTAATTTTACTTGATATTTTTCTAAGATAACTCATTATAGAAATTTTTAGTAACTTTTAGTTAATTTTTATACAAAAAGTTTTACTAAAATCTTATAGAATATCTAAACTTTTTAAACTTTTTGAAATATTTTTTTTTAGGATATTTTTATTTAAAAATGTAACATATTCCTTAGATTATAAAGATTTATAGGCAAATTTGCCTACTTATTTACTATAAATTCTTTCTGATTTATTTTTATAAAAAATTAAAATTTTTTAAAAAATTATTTTTAAATTAATTTTATAAATATGTAATATAATAAATAATTTACAGTTATTTATAAACTAAAAATTTGTAATTTTTAAAAAAATTATAAATTAAAATATTTTATAATTGATCTTTGACAATCTTATTAATATTTATTTTTAGTAATATTTATCATATTATAAAATTTATTAGAAAGAATAACCTTAATTATTATACTTTTTATAATTTACTAAGAAATTTTATGATTTTTATTAGTAATAAAGCAATTTAATTAGTTTGTAAATATATAAATTTTAAGAATTTTTTAAAAAATTATTATAATAAATTTTTTAAAATTTAAATTAAAAATTAAATTATTTAAAAATATCTTATAAATTTAAAATTTCTTTTAATAAAATTAATAATATATATATTAAATTATATTTTTCATATAATTATTATATTACTAAAATTAATAGTTAATATTTTATTAAAAAAAATACATTTTTTAAGTTTACAGGCAAATTTGCCTACTAGACAATCTAAAAGATAATATGTATTATTTATAATGTAATCAAGTATATTTAATATAGCAAAGTATTAGAATAAATTATATATTTTTTTTTGTGTTCTTTATTTTATTCTATTTATTTGTCAATTTAACAAATTTTTGGTTAATTTTTAAATAAAAAGTTTTATCAAAAACTTATAAAATATCTAAATTTCTAAGATAATATAGAATTTTTAACATTTTTGAAATATTTTTTTCCTAAATGAATTTTATTATTCACTTATAATTAGATATATAACTATTTAATTATATATAACAGATTCTAAAAGGATGGCATTTTTTAGTTATTTTAAATGAGTACTATAAAGACATGTTTAAGTAATTATTCCTATTTATAAAAAGAATATATAGTTATATCTAAAGTTACTAAAAAAACCAAGAGGTTTTGCAAATTGTCTAAATGAAAATGAGTAAAATTTAGTAAAATTATATTAAAACCTTATTAAAAATTTGTGAAATTCTGAAAAAGGTAAAACTATATCAAAGTTTATAAAAATGTGAAACTATATCAAAATCTTAGTGAAACTATAATTTAGATGTTTTGTCAAATCTAAAATAGTTTAGACAAGCAACCTTAGTTATATTTTATAATCTATAAAAATAATTCACTATTTAAGAAATAGACTAGAAAAATTTATCTAAATATTGAGGAATTACTTATTAAGAAAGTTAATAAATACTATAAGAAAAAAGATTAATAAAAACTTAAAATTAATATAAATACTATTTCAGATGACTCTAATAATTTATTTCAACTAAATAAGTATGAAAACAGTTAGAGAAATGTAAGGCTTTACTAAAATAGAAAAAAATAATTTTAAAGTACATTAAATCTTAAGTTAATAAAAAATATAAACGTTTAGAAAGTGAATTAATAATCTTAATATGTCTAAAAAATGAATATAAATAAATATATAGTAGATATAAAATAGACAATATATTTATTTAAATATCAATTAAAAAACTAGCATAATTTTCATATCTAAACTGAGGAGACAATATAAATCTCATATTTTTACTTTAAAAAAGCTTCTATTGAGAAAAATAAAAAAATTGGTAAATTATTTTTATACTTCATAATTTAAAAATGAAATAAAAGAATTTAAAAATATCTTTTCTAAAAAGACTATTAAATTATTAAATGATATTATTTATATTAAAGATTAAGCAATTATTACTATAATAAAGGTATTTATTTTATTGATTATAACTATATATAATACTATAAACTAATTGGTTTTTATAAAAAGAATACTAATATTTTGTAAATAAGATGATATAATAATATTAAATATAATTCTAATATTTAAAAAATATACATTTTGTTTACACATTCATACAAAGCTTTAAAATATTTTATATTCAAAGATAATTAAATAGGTATAGTGTTTTTTCTTTAGCATTAGAATCTACAAATTCGTGTAGTACAAAAATAAAAAATATGTATTTTAAAATTACCAAAATGCATTTTATTATTTTATTGATTATTATAATATAAAAATTTAAAATTTCAAAGAATTTTTTAAAAGTTATCTACATCTATTAAACTTCTGAAATAGATAACTATATATAAACTAATTTATGCATTTTGATTAAAAAAAAAGATGTAGAAATTTTTATTCTTAAAAAATAATAAATACATATAAGATTATGTAAAAAATGCAAAAATAATAAAATTGTCTTAAAAGTGTAATACATATATTATGTAAAATTATAGTGTATAAATATAAAATTATGTAAATGCATGAATCTGTAAGTTCTACTTAGCATTATCGCATTTTAGATTTTTTATCAATTCATTATGAATAATCATTAACTTATTTTTATTGCATTTTAGATTTTTTATAATCTATTATAATAAATAATTAATCTATTATTAACTTTTAATAACTTGTCATTAATCTAGTATTTAGTTACTTTATGATGCTTAAAAATATAAAGATACTAAAATACCTTTTTATATATTACAAATACAATTAGATAAATTCAACTTTTTTAATTCCTCCTTTCTATAGTAGAAACATTATGCTAGAATTTATGTATAAAAAGGAGATAGTAATAGTTTTTCTATTTTGAATTATTTTGAATTTTCCATTTACTAAAGGTTTATCCAATATAATGTAACTATAATATATCAAAAATTAGCATGAGTTTTTCATTTCCATTCCTATCCTTTTCTGTCTCAATTATCAAAAATTTATCTAAGATAGTCAAAAATTTGTCCTATTATCAATAATTATAAAAATATTATTTATCATCTTAATAGATTTGATTAAGCCTGCAATACTATTAAGCATATAAATTTTCTTTTTATTTATTTTTAAACCTAAATGCTTAGTAATATTCTCTAAGATAATTCAAGAATCTGAGTCTGTATCAATTATTACTATAACAGAACCATCGTAACTTAATTGATCTATATAATGCATTGTAAATATAGTTATCCCCCTCTATAGTTACCTTCTGTATAATCACATTATATAAATCCCTCATTATAAGCACGCATTTTGTAAGAACCAATATTTATTAATGCTATATAAAAAAAACTCTTTATAATTACAGTATTTTTATAGTCACACCCTTTCAGAATCAATACTTAATAACAACATATAAAAATTCTATTGTATAGTAACTTTTTATTATAAATACATATTTTATTTTTAGTCTTGAGGGGTGTGACTATAAAGGGAGACGACTGTAATATATAAGTGACACAGTTAATATTTAATTTATATAACACAAGAAAGTGCAGATCAAAATATCAAACATTTTAAACATATTTGACATATTTAATATATTTGATATATTTGATATATCTGACATACTTAACATATATGATATATTAGATACATTAAAAATATATAAAGGAGACTAAATTCTTAATAAGAAAATAACTATCAATTGCTAGATGTAATCTGATAAGTTCAGCAATAACTATGTGTAATCTCTTTTTATAAAGATAACACAATTAATTCTTCTTTTGTATTTTCTTCTTTTAGTATTTTTAGCTTTTAGTTTATTTATTTACCAATAAATCTTTATTCGATTTATCTAAGATATTTTGTGATATCTTATATTAGTAACGTAATTCACATTTATTTTTAACTTAATATATAGAAATATACTCAATAGTGTATTGAATATACTTAGCAGTATATAGTAGATGAATCATACATTCATCGTAGATTTGAATATATTTTTCAATATATAACAGAATCTAACTAATTGAGATGTGGATATATTTTTCAATATATAAAAGAACCTAATCAACTGAGGTGTGAATATACTCTATAGTATATAAAAGAACTATTAACTTACTGAAATAACTATTTGATTACTATATAAACTTTAAAAAGAATTACCACTTAAATACCCGTTGTCACGATGGTTTCGTGGCTTCAAATAAAATCTTAAAAGGGTAAATAAAACTAAGACAATTACTTAAGGAATCACGGATGAAGATTCACAATAACGTCGAAGAGTTATTCTCAATATAAATCACGTGTGGTAAACACAAAATAAACTCAAAGTTAACTTCTAGATATTTTAGAGATTACGCTTTAGAAACTTTAAGTCAATATAGTGAATCAATACAATATCATATAATAAGTTCACTAACAAAAGAGATTGCACGAGTGTAAAGGGTCTCA
>CAJVPQ010001219.1:0-19555 GCA_910591825.1 Funneliformis caledonium
AATAATTACTCATTAAAACCTTCTGCTTACAATACAAATTGTTTATAAATACATAAACGAAAGAACTGAATACAACAGTATCCATTAAAATTACGATGTCGTCAACACATGATATTTCGAAGCCGCAGTTAGCCGGCGAAAGCTTTATTAATGAATTATTAAAATGCATTAAAACATTTACTAATTATAATGGAATTTATTTATGTATCAATTAATATATTTGTAGTACTTTTTTTAAAATTTTGGAAAATATTTTTACAATGAAAATTTTTTTTTTTGAAATTTAAATTTTTGATGGAGTCAATCTCGAAGCAATTAATTATGTTGTGAATTGTAGTCTGGAAAATAATTGACCAATTGATTAAAATATATTTTGTATTTATCCTTTAAAAGAACAAACATTCAGGAAGTATCCTCACTACCATATTCCATTAAAATTAAATAAGTTTTTGTACTTGACTAGTTTATTTTTTATGAAAAACGATATTAAGATTTATAAACAATTTTTGCACATGATAAATACGTTGCCAAACGCCTCAAACATTATCATAAGTAATCCTGGATTATACTGTAGACGAAATGTACAAAAATCTGTGATAATTAATTTTCATTAACTAATTAATTAACGTTATTAAAAAAATTCGATGGAAATTCATTCGAACTTAACGTTAATTAATCATTATCGTTATCATCTTTATTTTATAATAATGATGCAAATCAAAGAAATACAAGTAAATGAAAATGTTATTTTCTTAACAGATCGTTTGGTGATTACTAAAAGGAATTTATAGGAAATCTTTCGATGATAATTTTGGTAAGCAAAATAAATATAATAATATATAAGGTAAGCAACATAATAAATAAAAATGAATTTTCGTACGTTTGTTCAATAAAAAAACAATTATAATTTAGAGAAATAAACTTTGGAAGGATAATATTGAAATAAAAATCTCAATGATCCAAAATACATCACTCCTTAAAAACAAAACTTTTTAAGTTTTTCTTCATTTTCGATATAGCCATGTTCCAATTCTTTTGTGTACATTTCCTTGATATCGTCAATATTTTCAATATGGATTTCAGCTTCTAATTCTTTGAGACGAAATTGTGCAACATGGCTATAATATCCACGATTTTGCCAAGCAGCTTTAGAATATAATTCAACAGCATTTTTGTAATCCTTAACCTTCCCTTCGGTAATTATTCCTTCCTCATAAGCTCGACCAAGAAATACCTGTCCCATAACTAACCCGTCTTCTGCTGCTTCTTTCAACATTTTAATTCCCTCGTTTCTTTTGTTTTCATCCGTACCTTCTTTATTTATTAATATTCTTCCAAGTTTAGCTTTCGCATATAAATTATTATTATTAAAATCGAATGCTTTCTTAAACCATGCTTCTGCTTCGCCTTTATTTTCTTTAAATCCTTCATAAAGTAATCCAAGGTTATATGCAGATTGACTATCTTTTTTATCACTAGATCTTTTATACCATTTTTCTGCTTTTTTTAAATTCCATTGCTTTTTATCACTAACAGCAAGATTTTTGAATCTATCAAAAAAACTTGGTTCAATAGAATAGTTATGAAACAACGTAGCAATATTTCGCATGACCATTCCAGCTATTAATTCATTCGTATCCGATTTCGAAGCAGCCGCTTTTCTCGCCACCTTTTTGAATAATTTTTTGGCCTTTCTTGGTTTGTAATCATTTTTTTGAGTCAAGCCAATAGAATAAATATATCCTAAAGATAAGTTTGCTTCAATAGGATCAAGCTTTGCGGCTTTTAAATACAAATTTTTGGCTTCTAAATAACATTTTTTCGTTTTAGCAAAATCATCTTTATTACCCTTCATAAAAAATCCAGCTAATGCCATTTTATAGGTGACATCATTTTTTTCCTTCGACTTATTTTCCCAATTCTTTAAAATTTCCTCGTTAATATCGTTATATTCGGTTTTATCATTGGAATCCATAGTTTTCTTAATAATTACTTCATAAGTTCCAAGCCCCTTTATAGGGTTTCCATTACGATTCCATCATCTTGTATCCATGCAGGAAATTGATTGAATTTTTTTCCACTATATTCCCCATGTTTTTTCCAACCCTTACCCGTAATAATAAAAAGTGAAGTATTTTTAATTTGTGGAGATTCTTTAATTTTGGTTAAAATTAAATGCCTTCCTTCTTTCATCACATGTTTTCTTGATATTACATCATGTAAATCAATTCTAGCTGTGGATATGGACATTGTCGGAATATTTAAGTTCGAGTTACCACTGTTTAAACATTCATAATATCCCAAAAATGCATTTTCTCTTTCCCTTTGTTTCTCATTTAATATAAATGGTTCGTCATTTTGATCATATTCTGTATATTGACTTGATGCTCTAGTAGATTCGGTAAAAAGGCTCGCAGTCCTAATAGTACTTGCATAAGGAATTGAAGATTTAGTGGATTTAGTATTAAGACTTGAAGATTCTGCGATAGACCCATTTTCTTCATTTATATTTGGTTCCTGTTCGGACATTTTAGTTTTACTGAAAAAAAATGTAACGAAAATCCCCCTAAAAATTTGAGAGTTCTTCTTATATTGTGACCAAAAAAACCCGTTTTTTAAAACTTTATTGTTGAGAATATATCCGGATGATCGTGCATTTTTTGGAATGAATACAAGGGGTAAAATGTAACATTTGCAGTGGTGCAACAAAGTTAAAGTTATACTATACGTAAAGCACGTGACTTATCCATTCTTTTAATCCCCAACACTTTTTTCACCCCACGTGATTTTTATTTCAGACCGAATTAGTCGGCCCTAATTATCAAAATTTTTGGTTAATAATTTATTAAATTTTTCGTTCGACATGCTAAAATATCAAGATTATAACATTTTGCAAAATATTCGCATGAAAATAAAATAAAAATTTTAAATTTTCTTATTTTTTTTTCATATTGTTATATAATAATTTGCATGTTTTCAATTGAATTTCTGATCGTTTCACATCTTCTTAACTCACATAAAATATTGAGTTTATTAATAATGAAAACGGAGATTGTTTTTAAACTGTACTATAAAAATAAAATTAGTTATTAATATGCATTACCTTATAAAATAAGACATTTTCGATTAAAAAATATGGGTATTATGTGAATGATCTTTAAATTTTCGAGGCATTGTTCTTCGGCTTATATAAAGTTATTTAAGATAACATTACTTCAATTGGTTGAAAAGTTTTTCAACATTTCGAATCCATTTAACATTTTTTTTTATTTGTTGATCTTTAATCATTTCCATTGAATCTATCGGCTTATTGTATATTTCGTCATAAATTTCCACATCTTCTTCTTCAACAATTTCAATATTTGGCAATTGTAAACATTGTCCAAAATTAAATAACATGTGCTAAAGAAGTGTCGACAAAAGAATACTGATGATGACGATGAACCTCATCAAAAAATCGAATGTTTACAACCCTCTTTGTTGAACAAGGTGGTTACAAATAAGGAAACGACTAGTAAAAAAAGCTGGACATCCACATATCTAACGCGCGTAACATCAGTTAAATAAGTATTATTAGATGGCCGTCCTGCTAGGTCTTTCCATTCCCTTTTAAATCCATTCCGAGTTTCTCTTTATACCAAAAACACTTGCTTAAACTTTCTTTGTTGATGTAGTATTACCTGCTCCATAATTATAAATACCACTAAATCTAACGCGGATGAAAAAATTTTACAAAAAATCACGTTTAAGTACTTTCCAATGTGCTTTAACAAACATATTTGTCTTTAAAATTGAAATTATAACACACGCTGTTCGAATAATAAATCCAGCGCTCTGAAGAGTACTACTAATTCCTTAAATAGACTCACAGCCATGCTAAAGAAATTTTTTGCAAAAATAATAAATCTCTTGAACTGCAGCATTCCAAATTTCAGTTAAAGATAAAAACTGTCCATTGTCTATTAGAATTAATGGGTGCTGGTGTAAATGTCTATTCATTAATTTCCATATTTTTGCCATAATTCTTTTGGGCAAAAAGAAATCTTGTCTTTAGAATAAAGTTAGGCAAAATGAAGGGTCAATTAAAGAAAAATGTTTATATGCTACCAAACCATTATAATTCACTTGTTAGGGATTTTTATTATTTGTTAATCTTATTTCTACTGCCTATTTTATATGCCAAAGCCATAATTGTATTTTGGCATTTTTCCAGATGCTGATATTTTGTGCAAAATCATTGTCTGTAAGAAAAAAGATAGGTTCAAGTCCACGTATTTTTAAATGTGATAGCTTATTAATAAATTTGTGTGGATGTATTATTTAATAAATAAATGCAATAACATTACACTTGATAAATAAATATGCTAAATACATATTTAATAATTCTTTTAATAAATAAATGCATCTTTTTTTCTGATTAAATAATCAAAATTTGAAAATGATTACTTACATTTATTTTTTTAAAAAAATTGGAATATATCTTCAAGCCATACCTGTGCAGAAATAAAAGAATTTTCATTTTATTTATATCGGTTTTTTCATAATTCATCCCACCATGAATGAATCTGTTTTTGACGTATATTAATATTTTACCACGTTCAACTAGCCTTTATAGATTTCTCGCGGAAGTAAATCTATATCATTTAATATAAAAAAAGCTTTGTCTTCGTGTGAAATTATTGAAATTGTAGTATTTGGTCGTATTGGATATACAACATTTTGTATTTCTATATCAGATAATTTGGAATTTTCGTGAATGGTAATTTTAATGCAACCTTTGCAAGGAAAACAGACAGGCATAAAAATCGAAACGTTTTTATTGAAGGCAAAATTGCGAAAGTTTCGACGGATGCCAGAAGTTCCGACGGATGTCAAAACCCATCGAAACCTTCTGATATTAAAATATAATTTTTGAATATAAAAGTTTATTATTTTTATTTAACGAGATGAGCAAATAAATTTAAAACCTGCTCGATAAATAATGTATTATTTTGGAAACTTGTTCTAATTTAAAATAAAAAGCAATAAAAAAAAAAAAATCGTTTTATTCAACATTGTGATACAATAAACCTGTTAAAATTGTCAAATTCGCAAAGTTGTTATCGAAGCTGTCGAAATTTTCAAGACCCATCGAGACCCATCGAAACTATCGAAACCCATGGAAACCCATCGAAATAAGTTCTAAAAGTTCCAACTTTTGCCATAATGGGTTTAGGGTTTTGCCCATAACAAAAATCTATTTTCTACACATCGATAACATTCTTCAAGTGTCTTAAAGCAACACCCAAGATCACGAGTAAACCAAACGGAGCAGTCACAGTCTTCTCGCCACCTTTTCACCAAGTTTGAGTGTTTATCACTAGAAGAAGGAGCTGAGAAAGCAACATTACTGAAAGTTGAAATGACGATAATAAGCATGAAAATGTGAATTTTCATGATAGCTTTGAAAGTATTTGAAGGAATATTACAAATGTATTTATAATATGTGAATTTTATAAACTGATTCTTGTGGGAATGTAGCTTAAAGACGTGTATTTATAAGATAATCAGGTAGTGTTACAATTTAAATTATTTAATGGAATGGCTGTCTCTTGACAAAGTGATAACAAAATTTCCTCACTTTATATAGTTTTTTCTTAAGTATCGGGCTTACTGGGCTTATCCTTAAGAAACTTATATTGATTGCTGGAGATTCTCATAAAGAGCGTTACAACCTTTAAAGCCACTCTCAACTAATCACACCATTGTAAATCCTAAATATAATCGGTTCAACACATTGTTCATGTTAATTTTATTTAGACGAAGATCAATTCCGGCCAGTTCGCAAATGGGATATTGATGTTGTAATGGCATTGTTTGTTGTAATTAAGCCAAGAGGCTTTGATAATGTAACTAAGTAAGAAGCTTTGATATCATAACTAAGCCAAGAGGCTTTAGAAACGTAACTAAGCCAAAAGGCTTTGTAACGTACCTAAGCCATATGTTAATAAATTCAATTTCCTTTTTTATTTCAATAACAAATTTTATATTTCGAAAAATTAAATAATGAATACTGTTACGTCTAATATAGTTCCAACCGAAAGATCACGATTTACACTTGTAATTTGCTTTTTGACCATAAAGAATGGTAATATAGTATTAAGTCATTTTTTATGTATTTATAAACAATTTTAAATGTAAGCAAAAGGTTTTTATTGAGTAAAAATGAATAATATTAACGCTAACTTTATTAAATGATATTAAACGTCGGAATATATTAAACTAAATAATAAAACTCTAATTAATTAAAACTGCTCAATTACGAAAAATTGAAAAATAAAATGATGAGAAATCGTGAATAAAAAAATAAACTAAGATACAATAATAAAACTTAAATGGTTACAACGGCGAAAACGATAATATCGCGAAGGGATTAAAGGAAGGTTTTTAAGGAGTATATAAGAAGGGCGAGCGTGGAATGTTAAGTTGCTTAAAAATTTCCAGCTCGTATCTATAAAAAAATAATTATTAGGACAGCATAGCATCTGCCATTTTTACATCCTGCCATCCTAATAACTGCCATAAAAAATTATGGTGTCTTCGGGCGAAATACATTCAATGTAACAAACAGTACATCTCAAAGTCAATTTCAGTCACAACATAATCATCAAACAAAATATATGCTTTTAATACCAGATTTATGCTGAAAATCTGAGTATTGACATTTGAATATTAGTCTATTTAAAGTTATTCGGAACCTATTGTCAACGAAGGGTCAGTTTACATTTGTTATCGAAAGAATTTATTCCATCACAATGTTTACTAGAAAGACAAGCTGTCAAAAATTACAATACAATTCTTAATATCAAAATAATATAGGTAATAAAAAAAATTTTAGATTTTGATCGGACCGATCCCAACCCTACTTATAGCTTTAAATATGAATTTACACTAATGTCAATTCCTAAATTAAATAAAATTTATGTGATAGCATTTTCATAATCGCTTAGTAAACACTTGACAAAATATTCTTTTGTAAATCAAGCTAAAATAATTATGAGAAATTAGTATGTATAGTTTAATTTACAATATACGCACGCATAAATTAAATACAAAAAAAAAAAAAAAATCAATTTTTCCATCCAAATTTCATTTAATTATTTTAGCGTCAATCAAATTATTAAAAAAAAAAAATTTTTTTCTTTCAAAAAAAAAAAGATTTTGAATTTCTCGCTCAAAAATAAAATCCTGCCCAAATTATGTCCATAAAAATCCATGTACGGGCAATTCACAATCAATAATTGTAATTGTAATAAAACTCAGAACGTCATCAATAAAACCAATTTGCCATTATTGTCAAATCTTAAAATTATGAAATCGCTGTAAAACTTAGGCCTTTAGGTAATAGGGTGGTTTTTGTAAAAATTTACCCGCGATTCAGGTGATAATCTAATTGAAATTTGTAATGAGAAATGATTTTTTTTTTTTTTACAAAAAAAAATTTATTTGTTTATTTTATTATTTTCTTTATGAAAAGGAACTTGCCGCGGTTGGTTAATGAGAATGTATGATGACCTTTTTAGTCAACTCAATCAACCGATTGCGCAAATACTATTGACTCGTGATCTTGCTGATGTAAGAAAAATTACACGAAATTTACTGATTATTTTAATTATGGTTGGATAAATATTAATCGTTTTTATTTATAGCGAACTCCAATACCTTAATGCTATCAACACTTTTTCTGAATTATTGTCGATGGGTGTTTTTCCGATTGTCAATGAAAATGATACAATTTCCATGATCGTAAGTTGATGTGGAAAAAAAAAAGTATACATGAACCTTGAATAAATTTTCTTACTCCACTTCATATAATCTTTAGGAAATTCGATTTGGAGAAATGATACCTTATCAGCTATAACAGCTGGAATGGTAAATGTAGACTATTTGTTCTTGATGACAGATGTTGATTGTCTATACACGGACAACCCAAGAACAAATCCTGACGCAAAGCCTGTTAAGGTGTGGGAGCGTTAAAAGATCAAGCTTTTGAAATCTAATTCTTGATTATTCAATTCATTTTGTTTTATTTATTCTATCTAACTCTTTCTCGTTATTAGTTACGATTTCGTCGCCTGGAAGTTCATTAGGAACTTGAGGAATGGTAACAAAGCTTATAGCAGCAGATCTTGCAACAGCTGCTGGAGTCACAACGATCATAACTCGCTGATCAACACCAAAAAATATCTTTCAATCATAGCAAATTTATCAAACGTAGATGATCAAAATTCGGTTTCGTATAAAAATCCTTTCATTAAACCCCTTCATACACGATTTTTAGCAAAAAATAATCCAATGATGGATAAATAGTGGTGGATATTACGGGTTACATACAGCTGGTACTATATTAATTGATGAAGGTGCTATAAAAGCTATAACGAATGCTGGACAAAAGAGTAGTTTATTTGCTGCCGGTATTGTGAAATTTGAAGGAAATTTCGTGACTCATCAAGCTGTTAAATTAATATTTGAAAAATTTCATGTTAATGTTAATGAGAATGGTGAAGGTTTGGTGAATTATTCTTCAACGGAAATTTCCAGGATTAAAGGTTGTAAAGTAATGAAATTGAAAAGAAGTTGGGTTATGCCGATTCCGAATGTGTTATTATTCATAGAGACAATTTAGTCGTTATTTTGAAAGAACCTGAAGATTATAAGGTTAAATAGAAATTCTAATTAAATTATTTATTATAATCTAAATTTATATTTATTTCTATTTAATAAAAATTTATTCATCCTAACATTTGAACATTTTTTAAATTCACTCGTAAAAAAAAAAAATATAATAATGTATCAAATTACTCTCTATTATTTGACCATGAATTTTAAATAGACATATTCAATTTATTCGAAGTTTGTTACTTTGATTTTCAGCAGATGATGATCACCAAACATCCATTTCTGTCTGGCATTAGCTTTTGATGATATGAAAGACTTTCGTCGAGCAAAACCGTTTCGCGACCCAAGAGATGAAGTAGGTTCCTATTCAAAAATCCACTATTTAAAAATTTAAGAATATGGTCATTATAATCCCGAAACTTATGATGATATTCATCCTTCATAACATCAACTACATTAACCACTTCGAAAATCTTTGACTCAACTCATGACATTTATCGGGTCTTTTGGTAGCTATACTCATTATTAGCCAATATAGGAAAATTAATCAACATTTTGATCGAATATAATATTACGTAATTATGATCTAATCACGAGACATCGCACCAAAATTAAATAAAGTGCATCTTTTGTCTTTTTTTTCTCTCACAGGCTTACTGTCTTCTCTCGTTAGCATACCTTCCAACTTTTCCTTTCTTTGGTCTATCTTCCATACACTTTTTCGTCAGCATAAATAACACCTTTTCACTTTTCTTGATAATAAAAAACCGCATGTCGCAATTAGGGAGTGTTCCTGTGGGTTTCCGTCTGCTGGTAAGGGTGAGTCGGACTATCCGGTGGCCATCAGTTCAGGTAAAGTATTATTAGACGATACCGTTGGAAACATATCGCCGGCGGCTTGGACAACATGGTCAGGAGCAGCAACTTTCGATTTTCAGAACAGCAACTATTGATGATTCAGCACTTTAACAACGTCCACACGGTCACGCTAAGACATATTATATTTTATTTCAGATGGCCACTGACTGCGGGGAGGGACTGAGTAGTTATGTCTAGGCACTTGTGTTTAGGCCTAATGAAGATAGCCCTGTCATGTGGTAGATGTGCATGTAACTAATTGCGACAAGCTTGCCCTTTTTCCCAACCTTTCTTAACGATAAACCATAATTGCGTCAGTGCTGTTTACGGCTTGATGCTTTATTGCGTTGCTGTTTACGGCCTGATGCTTTGCGTCGTCGCTTAATTGCTTGATGATGCTGCGTCGTCTTAATTTGATGATGCTTTTGTTTTTATGTTTTTTGTTTTTGTTTTTTTTTCCTGCTTATTATATGTTTATCTCATCGACTTTCTTTTCTTCCTTACAGCTTATTAGATATAGCGACCCATACCGCTGCTCAAAAATCGTTTTTGATAATTATGACTATGTAATTTTAATGTCTTCCGTGACCATATTTTTTTATAAATATTGTGTTGCGGTAAATGACTTTTATAAACTTCTAAATCTTAATCCAAAATTCTTCTTGAATTTGGTCCACTAAATCACACTATTCTGGGAATCCATTAAGAAGAGTTCATACGGTGGTGAAAAACGATTTTTTTTTTTTTTTTTGAACGATCATTAAATGTATCTATGTAAATTAGTATATATTATAATGTGTAATAAAATTATTATTATTTTATAAAAAATTTTAATAAAAACTTTATAATTCTTGAGTAATAAAAACTATAACCTTGGAACGTTTACTTTGAAATTTTTGTTTTATTTATGATTAATTCTTCACGTGTGTTAATATGGGCCGGTAATGAGACGTGACAAGTTTTTTCAAGAGCAGCAACTTTGAATTAAATAGAATAGATCACAGATTAATTTTTTTTAAGTGAAAATATTTTATTAGGCGAAGGATCTGGTACAACTTGATTACCCATTCTGATCTTGTCTGATATATTAAAAAGGCATGGTAAAGAAATTCTAAAGCATACTATCAAAAATCTAGTCGATAAAAACTAGATCGGATTATCTTAAGATGGCTTATGAAGAAGTATTATTCCCAGTAGTGTTTACTGGGAAGAAAAAAATATTTTGCTATCATTTCAAGAAACAAGTAATGAATGTCCTTTTAATATCTACTACTTCTATTCTAAGCGAATGTCTTTTTTTTAATTGTTTAGCACCTAATCTAGTTAATCAGTTGTTGTTAGTTAAAAAAATTTCTTTCTTAAAAATTATTAAATTTGATTAAAAGAAAAGATCTTGATCCAATGGGTAACCTTTGATGACCCAACCGTCAGGTTACTCGAGACTTTTTAAACAATAACTTTTGGAATGCAGCAGCAGTCTACATTGTAAGCCTAACACTCAATGTATCAAACATCCGAAATTCTCGTGTGGAATCTGCTGTTTTTTTTTCTGCATATGAATGTTCCACCATGATGACATTTGTTAAATTTTCTAAATCTCTCATTCTCAAAGTTTTAAGCAAATCATTTTAACATTGTACAAGAATTTTAACATTTAAATATAGTTGTCAATTATAAAGCATTGAATACATTATCTTATATTTTTCGGTACGGAATTCTAACAGGAAAAGTTGAATGTGATTATGAAGGTAAATAATCATCAATTGTTAATTGTGATGGTGAATGTGAAGATGTAAATAACAGACACTGGTATATGGAGTCATCAGTGTAACAATGCCAATATCTAGTGGAATATGTGAAGATGAAGAAAAGGTTATAGGCGTTTCTATAAGTAAACAAATGCTAGCTGATGTAAGTCAACGGAAGTTTATTTTCGCATTGGTTCTTGTAATACAAGCGTCTATCCATAACGAATTAATGTTGATACAAGAATATGGTATAAAAAGGTTGAATTACGAATATGTAATTGTTTCATTACACTTCCAGAATCTTTAGTCGTTTTAAAATATTTCAACAAATAATCATCATTAAACAGTACCTCCTTTTCAGTCTAAACTAAGATTTGAAATTGATTTCTAATTTGACTTTCGATATCATGATATTGCGAACGAAATCTTTCTAAAACTAAATTGAAATAATATAACAATAAGGTAAGAAATAAGTTGTAAATTCTTGAGGATTTCAAAATTTTAAATAATATGTTTAACCATTGTCACTTATAATTACTTGCGAAGAGGGAATCAATGATCTCTTCTAATTGGCCATTGACGCAAGAACCGATTTACAAATATTCACTTCAAATCGCATTTTTTGCAACTTTATTGCATACCATAATTCATCATCCATATTTAATCAAAATCTAAATATAATTCTCATTTTTTCTCTTTTTTCTAAATTTCTTTTGTATAAGTAAAAAGTCAAATCAAGAAGCTAATTAAATGATTGAATGAACATTTTGTTATTAAATCAATTAAAGAATTACAATTCCTTTTTAAAAAAATAATGATAAATTATTACCAATAGAAATCAAAGGTATATCATCATCGGCGTGATTATTTAATTCGGTCATTACTTTTCATCTAATAATTGATAATTTAGTAAATAACGCATTATAAATTTGATTTAAAAAAATCAAGAATTCAGGAAAACTAATTTCTATTTCAGTTTCTCAAGGTTTCGATTTAGACCAAATATTTGCATTTTCAGAATCTCTATCAGAATTGTCTACTTCCAAAGTACAATAAAAACTTTCCAGGTCTTTATCGATCATAAGACAAAGCTGATGGTCAATGAGCATTATTCGTATGATCAGCTTAAGAGAAATTTGGATAGATTATAATATTATTCATGTTCTATAAATCTTGACGAAAAATCACCTCATAAAATCCTATTTAAAACCAAACCTAGTCAAGGCGTAAAATTGATTTATTTATATTATATGAAGAAGAATTTGATATCATGTCTAAAATAAAAAGAGACAATTATTAAATCAACGAACTTTGATATAGTGTTTTTATCCAATTACACATCTTTTTTATCAATCATTTCTTTTTTTTGTGCTTTTGTCACATCCATCAAGGTGAATCGAGATAGGATTTAATTGCGTGAGGTAAACTTCAGAAATAGAATTGAAACTTGAAACAAAATTGCTGCGTAGTCTTCATTAGCTAGTTTAAATAAGATAATTACATGGATCAATTAAGAATTCTTTAAAATTTTAAATAATAAAAAGTAAGTGAACTTACATAAAAGACATAAAATTCAGCCAGGCATTAAACAATATTAGTTTGAAGGATCATGTAGTTCTAGTCGTTCAGATTCTTTTGACGATTCTTCATCGTTGAATCGTTCGAATTATCATTTGGGTCATCATCTCGAGTAATTTTATTCCCTTTCCCTTGAGTACTTTAAAGAGGCGTGTAAAATGACAATTAATGGAATTAATCAATATCTGTGATGCATCAGTATATAAATAAAGGTCTCATCGAAATTTGGATATTGTAGAATTGGTGCATTGATCAAACTATTCTTAGACAATTAAGTGCATTCTGTTGCGTTTTCAAACTTTTGATCTTTCTTCAACAGAGTGTTGATTGGTTTTGCAATTCGAGAGAAGTCTTTAATGAATTTTCTGTAATCCTAGAGTTGGTCATACTTGAGATACATCTTTTGGTATTGATAAGTCTTTTACTTCTCAATCTTAGCTGGATCTGATAGAATACCTTCACTTCCAACAATATATCCTGGGAATGTTAAATTGGGCATGCAAAAACTGCATTACTTTAACTTAATTTTCAAATTGGCTTCTCTTAACGCTTTGAAAGCTTTCTTGACGTGGTCAACATATTGTTCGAAAGATTTTGAATAAATAATAATACATCCAAATATACTGAAACGAATTTAGATGCTTAAGGTTGTATGACATAATTTATAAGTCTTTGGAAACTTCCTGAGGCATTACACAATCTGAAAGGCATTACATTAAATTCATATAACCCCAAATTGTATTACAATTCGCACCTGTATGTGTTTGAAATCCTGGTGGAAAAAAATGTAAAAAAAAAAATAATATTTAGGAATTAATGTAAACAAAAAAAAATAAACTAAACAATTTTAAAAATAAAATATACGACGCTTAATTATTTCGGAATTAATATATCACCCTTCAAGTTCGAGTCGATCTCGGGTTGAACCGAGTCAAACAATGGTGTCGAGTCGAATTCAGGTTCTGTAATTATTAACGGGATTGAGTTCGAATATCCTTCAAACCTGACCAGACCTGATCCTTACGGAGCACTAATCAGGAACTTGATATTAGAGTTGAACCTTTTGCGACATTCTGCCTCATATACAGGCAGGCTATGATTCTTTCTGAAATCATTTAATTAAGGGAAATATTACAGTTGGAAAAAATTTAAACCGAGGGCTGAACAAAAGAATTTTCTATTGGTAATTATTAGATGCAAGAAAATCAATAAAATAACCATCCGAACAAATTAAACTAACTGATATTAGAAAAAAAATTTCAATCAAAAAAAAAAATGTCTTAAGGAACAATTTAAGATTCTTAAAAGACTTAAATGAATTAGAGAAAAATAAACTCAAATATTTAGAAGAAAGGTTAGTGAAGGAGCAAGAAATTATTAATAATTTAGAAGAAATATTAAAGAACGAGAAAAAAAATCACAAAGTCAATATTAATAATTAGAAAAAAAAAAGGCCAAAGCCAAGCAAATTAAATTACAAATCAAAATTAGAGAACGAGAAGAATTGTCCAAAGAAAACAAGGAATTATTAAAAAAGAAGATCAGTATTAGTTTAACTATTATAGATAATAATATTGAATACCATAGTCTGATTGCAAAGATATCGAAAATTGACAAACTCAGTTGTAATCGTAACATTATCAAACTCCTTAACGGTTATTTTTGCTTGATTGCTCAAATAACCAGCTTACCAACATTGCCTAACGGTGCAACAATACTCCCATATTCATCCTACCTACTTTACCAAACCCCTTAAAGAAACTCTATTGTGATAATCGGCTTACCAACATTACCTAACTCCTTAAATTATCTTAACTCATATAGCTAGTGTTACAATTGAATGCAATTTCGTTCGAAATCTTCATAATTCCGCATGAGTATCGCTTTCGATATTTGCAGTTAGCCTTTAAAGATCATTTGCCAGGCTGTCAAGGTGCCAATATGACAAAATGTTAATAACGCCAGGATGTCAAGGGCCAGTATGACAGGATGTCAAGAATGCCAGGATGGCCTAATTATATATATATCCAAACAACTTAATATTCCACGTTCGCCCTTAATATAATTTGCATAAATTCACCTCTAAATCCTTCCTTTAACATCATCGCGATATTTTCGCTTTCGTCGTTTATAACTACGTTTATTTATTATTATTTTTTTTAATTTCCGATTTTATGTTATTTTTATTATTTGTAATATTTTCGTAATTGCGCAGTTTAATTAATTTAATTAAATAGTATTTGGCATTTACTTAGTTTAATATATTGATATAGCGAAAAGTGTAGAGCGCCGATGTTGAAGCAACACTGATTAATTTGATAATATTAAATAAATACTTGTCACAATTACTTCATTTTACTTAAAAATTATTCAATTATATTCAATTAATATCTTCTGCTTACATTACAAATTGTTTATAAATACATAAACGAAAGAACTGAATACAACACTAGTTTACCAAATTTGCCTTATACATTAATGATGTGAATAATTATCCTACCTACTTCTAACACCTCTACGTAAAGCTCCCTGTAGCATAATGGCTGCGCGACGAGGATGCAATACCAATCGCAACCCAAATTTAAGAACATTTGTATCAAAATTGGAAAGATATCAAGGAACAATTTACAACATTTTGACTAGCATATTATTTAATTAACTCTCTAAATTGGTTTCAACCTTTCGCTTTCAAACTGAAGGAATCCATTTAATCAGTTAAGGATATAATAAAATGAGTCATGATAACAATAAAATTTGTAAAGTATTAAGTTAAATTATCATATAAACTAAAAAATAATTACATTAAAAAATTATTAAACATACAGAAGGATATGACAGAGAGGAAATTTTCATTGTATGGGAATCGCGGGCAGAATGCTCGGAAGGGTATCTATAATCATTTAAACAACATAAAAGAGATGAATATTGTTAGAGGACTTGTAAATATTTAATAAATTTACCAAAACCTACCTGAATGAAAAAGAATGCTATAGGAAAAAGATTATAAACATATATTTTAACCAAAAGGACACGTTAATGCTAAAAAAAATGGGCTGTTTACGTATTGGAGGTTACGCCTTTGCATAATTTATTTTGAAACAACATTGTTGTGATGAAAATATTGTTAAGGTGTAGAATTAATACAGAGTTTTTCTCGTTCTATGCTAAAAACATATCGAAATTGAAAATGGTTTAAATCAGCAAACATTCCATGTCAAAACCTACCCTCAACTTGAATATATACGGTATATTAATAGTAAATTTAAAATTGTACTTAACTAATAAATACGCAGTTTAAATTATTCTTTATTTTCATCTCTTCGCTTTCGCATTCACATTTTGATATTTTCAAACACAACGAGATCTTTTAACCATTATTAGAAATTTGTGAAATTAAATTTATCTTATCATGTCATGTTAAATTTACAAACAAATAAAGCATCATAATTATTGGCAAGATACCAGTTCTAGGAAGAATTAATCATAAATCAATTTTTTTTTGGTTAAAAAATCTTCACTATCAATTTCAGAATTTTTTTATAACTTACGGGATAGTTTTTCTCATATTTGATAATCTGGATTACATACTTGATTTTTTCCTTTTAGAATTGTCTCAAATTATTATTCGACTTAATAAACGCGCTATTGTCGTTTCAGAAATATAGTTGTTGGCAGCGTTAACTATTCTAATTTGGTACTTACAAATTATTCTGATGATGGTATGGCGAAACTAATACTTTTACATCTTGAATTATGTTATAACGATTGTTTACTTGTTAATATCTAAGATAATTTCATCTAATGATTTTATTGTAAAACTAAAATGGTAGAAATTTATAAGTCTAAGACCGCTTGACAGTCGAAAATATGCAAACTCGATACCATTTTGATGAATTGAGTGATATGATAATTAAAGAATTTAAATTGAAATATATATAAATAAATTATCTCTTCTATATGTCAATTGATATACCGATTCATTATCCATTTAGTAAATCTGTGGGCATGACTGGCATCGTCCTGAGGGTGTCATGAATATTTGGAAAGCTAAGAAGCGCCTTCGTTGCAAAGATTATAATAAGCCGACTAGCTCTGAATCCGACCTATGTAGTAATCACGTTAAAACTTTTTATTATTTCTAAATTTTGTCTTTAAGTTCTACTTTAATTTGATACATAGCGAAAAGTTAATTAAATAATCAAATTAATTAAAAATATAAAAATACATACATATAAACGATTCCGTTTATTTAAAATATTCCCATCATATACTGGTGATTCTTTAAAAATTTACCCAATTATTAAATAGGTTTGATGGGGCAAAATAAAGATCAAATAAAAATATTCGCGACGTTCTAATAAAATCAAATTTAAAACTTTAATGTATATAAAATATATGGTTTGCTATTAAAATATTATTTACTATGTTCGTAACTTAATTTTAATAGCTTGATTTTGAGCAGTAGGATCGTAATCATACTTAGATTCCGATCTCGATTTATTTCTAATTACATTTTTTCCTCCCCATATTAAACTAGTCCATTAGAATCTATTAAAACTGATCCCATAGTCCTTGTTTTAATTTTTTTCATAATCAAAGCATATAGATATTCTTAATAAATGCAGTATCAATAAACTTATCCTTTTCGGGTTGGTAATTCAATTCAGGATTCGCGTTGACTTGAGGTTGGAATCGGCCTAAAAAACCTTAAACGTTAATATATTCGTTAAAATTAGGCCAAAAATCAAATTTCGGCCAGATATAAAATTAATTATTAGAGAAATCTTCAACCGGTTAACATGTTAACCGGCTTCAACCTCTATTTGACGGCATACAGTAGCGGACATGCTTAATTTTATCACATTTTAAACCGATCGGAAATCCTACATAATAATATATGTTGAATTTTTACAAGTAGCTGCATTTTAATATAATGAAATAACATATTAAATTTTATCGAAATATAATTATTATTGGGTAAGTTATACTAAATCAACATTTTGCCAAAATTAATATACAGTAATTATAATAACAACATATGATTTATATGTGAAATGTTCAAAAATTTGACTCAAAGCTAACTTTTGTGTTATTTAAAATTTTATTGTAATACTTTTATATTATATTCTACATACATAACCTAAACTAGGAAATATAATAATGCCACGCATTTATGGCTTTGCCCAAATCTTAAAAGTCTAAAATAATTAATTTATTATGTAATTACATGATTTAAAATATTGAATTTATTGATTTGTAGAATTCGCCCGAAGCTTTTAATTTAGGATATATGATCGACAAGGTAATATAAGCAAGTCCTTATGCTTTGTATTATAAACCCGTCTAAATGACCATCCAATATCTATGGAGGAATTAAAACAAAAATTTCCATCGAAATATTTTCTTGCTTTGAAAGAGAAATTGAGCGTGATATATAATCAGAGTTCAAAATCTTAAATCACTAATTAATTAAAAATCGTACAAAAAAAAAAAGAAAATACATATCGATCAAATAAGAGCTATGATAATCATAAATACAAAATGAAGTCATATTATATCTAATCTTCTATCGAAAAGTTCAACTGAACTCCTTAAAATTTGCTAAGGAAAGGGATAGCTAAAATAAGATATGAATGTCATAAATGGACGAACTGACTCACCTGACAATTAGATCAGAAATTGTCGCTAATGGCGCAGCAATTTCGTCATGGTTATCATAAATTCTTTTTTGTTATTTCGCCAGTTCTTATTAGTGTCCATTTTCAGCAGTTTTATGTGAATAATTTCGATTCCTTCGTTCTTTTCATAGAAAAATGCAAGTGAATTTTATGTAGCAGCATTACCATTTTAATCAGCCTTTTAATACCTTATCTAAATTCTTTTCTGTTCCTTTTTATTTTCATATAAAAATGCAAGATAATTTTGTGCTATCACATAATCGTTTTCAGCAGCTTTTTTATACCAATAAAAGGCCTTTTCTAAATTCTTTTCTGTTCCTTCACCATTCTTGTATAAAAAAGCAAAGTTATATTGTGCAATCTCATATCCATTTTCAGCAGCTTTTTGATACAGATAAAAGGCTTTTTCTAAGTTCTTTTCTGTTCCTTCACCATTTTTGTATAAAAAGCAAAGTTATATTGTGCAATCTCATATCCATTTTCAGCAGCTTTTTGATACAGATAAAAGACCTTTTCTAAGTTCTTTTCTATTCCTTCACCTTTATAATATAAACTTGTAAGATTATTTTGTACATTTATTTTTTTATTTTTAGCAGCTTTTTAAAATCAATAAAAAGTTTTTTCTAAATTTTTTTCTGTTACTTCACCATTATAATATAAACATGCAAGATTATGTTGTGCCATTGCATCATTATTTTCAGCAGCTTTTTGAAACCAATAAAAAGCTTTTTCTAAATTTAGCAGCTTTTTGATACCAATAAAAGGCTTTTTCTAAATTTATTTCTATTCCTTCTCCATTTGCATATAAATATGCAAGATTATGTTGTGCCATTGCATCATTATTTTCAGCAGCTTTTTGAAACCAATAAAAAGCTTTTTCTAAATTTAGCAGCTTTTTGATACCAATAAAAGGCTTTTTCTAAATTTATTTCTATTCCTTCTCCATTTGCATATAAATATGCAAGATTATGTTGTGCCATTGCATCATTATTTTCAGCAGCTTTTTGAAACCAATAAAAAGCTTTTTCTAAATTT
>CAJVPQ010001220.1:0-19541 GCA_910591825.1 Funneliformis caledonium
TGATCTATGCAATAGTCTATGTGAGATAGTATATATTCACGTCCTTTTTAAGAATTCGCAAAGTTGTTATCGAAACCATCAAAACCGTCGAAACTTTCGCGACCCATCGAAACCCATCGAAACCTGTCAAAACCCATCGAAACTGTCGAAACAATTTCTGAAAAGTTTCGACTTTTGCCAAAATGGGTTTAGGGTTTTGTCTCGCAACTATAGAGCCTAGTGTGATCAAACAGCTAAATATACAAAACATTAAAAATATTTTAAAAATATTAAATTATATTATATAATAAGAATTCTGTCAAAAGTTAAAAAGAGTTTTATAATTCTGAAAGCGTAAACATTATTTATTGTGTATATTTTAGTATAAAATATTTTTATTGTCAATTATTATATGAATATTTACTATTAAAATAAAGTTACAAAACGTTGAATACAAATTATTATAATAGGATTAATCATTAAAAAATTTATTATTGCAAAAAAATTTGAAGTATATTATAATAATTAGATTAAAAATAATAAGTTTTAAAAATTATGAAATAAAGGTATTAATGTAAATAATTAATTAATTTATGACTAAAAAGACAATGTTTTTTGATTACAGAAGTTAGTTTTATAAATCATTGTGATTTTTTGATTATTAAGTGATGATTATATGATAAAAATAAATTTTTGTTCAACTTTAATCAAAGATTTTATTCATGAATATTAATATGAATTAATCTATCTTCATAAATATACATAATTTTTTGAATAAATAGTGCATTTTTAACAAGATCAAAAATCAAATTATCTAAACTCCCAATGGAATATTAAGATTACCTCTTATCTAATTTCTAAAAAAAGTATTTAATTTCACTATATTTATATTTATAATTAAATATTCTCTAAAGACTAAATAATTTCTACCATAAAATCAATATCCATATCTTTATTTTTCGTAATATCTGCATATAGTATATATATATGTCATGTTTGTTAATTGAAATATGATTATATTTTGGAAATAAGTTTCAATATCTATATTTATAATAAAAATTTCTGTATTATAGTTACATTTAGAGTACTTGTATAAATAATTTAAATTGAATTGTAAAATATTACAATATTTATAAAAAAGTAAACCTGTGTAATATATTTTCAGATCTTTGATGTTTGTTGGAATAAAATAAGTTTTTTTAGAAATTATAACCATTACGTTATTTGAATATCTCAAAAAATTTGCCCAAAATTATGTAATTTTACCATAAACTAGCTATAATAAAATTATATATCACTTTCAAAATATGTATCATGAATAATTTAATAATTTGATATACATAATATATAATGTAATACAAAAAATATATTATCTTTAAAATATTATGATAGAACAGATTTTTAGATAATAAATAATATAATAAATATTAATTATCACATAATCGTGTATTATTTTAATTAAACTTTAAAGCACATAAAGAAAAATTAATAATATGCTTTGCAATTGACTATAACTTATTGACTATAATTTATGATGTAAAAAAATTTAATAAAGTATAAACCATTTTATTTAATAATATAATAATTAATTGAAATTTGAATTCAAATCTAATATGAATTTTTTTTGATTTTTTAGGGTTGAAACATATCTTTTTTTTGATCATATTTGTGTTCTTTATAACTCTTTCTTTATTTTATATTATTATATTATTATATAATAATTGAAACTTTTAATTTATGTATAATAAAAATGTAATAAATTTTTTTATTTACTAAAAGTTTATAAAATAATAAAAAAATTAAATTTACCCTTAAATAATAAAACCAAAGTATGCGATGTTGATGTTATTTACAATTAATATGAGAAAGTATTCCTATAATTGTTTGCTTAATTCAAGCAATTTGATCTATTCTAATTAATTCATATAAGTAATATACTTATACAAGAAGCTAGTATCATTGCAAGAACTCAGATGTTAAAAGAGGAAGTTGTTAGTAATAATCCATTTGTATCACTAAATGACTACGCTAAATAATGTCACCAATGATCACCAGGAAAATCGTGATCATCATTTTCACTAATTTCACTGCTATCATGGTTATCATTGTAATATTTATTTTCTTTATTATTACATTTATCATTATTTTATTTATTATATTTATTTTCATAGTTATATTTACTTTCATTATTATATTTATTATCTCTATCTTATGATTGTATTTTATATAAATATCCTGTATTGTTGCCTTAACAAACTAATAAGTTTCTATAATACAATTAATAAAGTATAATCTTAACAACATAAAAACTATATTTTTGCCAATATCTATTTTCTTAAAACATCAATTATCAATAAAGATGATCTGACCCTTCAACTTAAATAAATTTGTGTTTATTTCTTTTATAGTTTACAGCAATAAAGGTTCATATGTTAAGTTACTTTTAAGTAATGTCTTAATATATAAGATAATTGACCTTTACTTAAAATCTAAATGTTATTTAGATGAGAAATGTTTGAGACAAATAAAATATCTGAATAATACAAAAAAGATTAGCCAGAAAGAAAAAAAGTAAATTTAAAAAAAACAAAAAAATGATAATACAAAAAAGAAAATATAAGTAATACATTATGATTTTAAAAGAATGAGTCAGAAATGTTATCATTGTGATGCCAATTTTGGCTCAAAGAAAAAGATCATAAAAGCAGCTGTATTTCTCCAATACTTATGATATGTTGTGTTAATAATAAAATCCACTTACCACCTTTACTTCAACTTATATCATATCTATTGAATCTGTATATTTCATCAGCTTCAAATGCAGATTCTTTCATAAATAAATTAGAGCCTATAACAATATTTTTGCTTGTAAGTCATTCAGTGCAAATATAGATAAAGAATTTCAGAAATACAATATCTCTAATTTCTGAATTTATGATTAAGTTTATTATTATATTAGTCAATTATTACCAGATAAAGGTCATTCGTTTATATTTGCTTAACTATATATATGATATAATACATTATGTAACAGTTGGATGAAGACATTTTATAACATTTCTAAGATATGCCAAATCAATACAATCCTTATATTCAGAATTTTCACTAGATAAGAGATTTCACTCAGATAAATTAAACTATTGAGATTTCTATGTTAATATACAGTATAATGATTAAATATGAGATTTTTATCAGTATAATATTTCTACAGCTTCTGATGTAACTACAATTATGATCAGTAATAGATATGATATAAATCCATCTAATTGAGATATTCTCCTTAGGTTACATGATGAAGATTTGCAAAGAATATTAAAACTCTATTTATCATATAATGCTCTTCATTATATACTACTGTTTTCAAGAAGTGATAATTGTTAGCATGCAGAAATTCTCTTTGTAAAAGCTATAAAAAAGAAAAGGGAAACAACAAGGCAATTTTATTTTTATAGATTGCAAATCTGAGATGGTGATTAGCTTTAATATGTAGATCATTTATATTAATAATAATTGTGAACCAGTATATAAAAATAGAATAGAATCAATTAAATGTCTTTAGGTATAATTAAATGACATTTTATCTGAACTCTATTAAGGTGCTGTAGATATAATATATGCTGAAGATAGTAGTAATAATGTTAGTTATTATATGATTCTTTTATCCTCTTTTATTAGTGATCTACGCTAAATGTATTAGCTGTATCAAAATGTAATGTGATCTTTTTGTGACTTTTACATGTAATCCAAAATGGCCAGAAATTATTAGAGAATTATTATTTAATCAGAATGTTACTAATAGACCTGACTTGACAGCTTACATTTTTCATCTAAAACTACAAGAATTGTTAAAAGACTTATGTGAAAAATATTGGTTAGGTAAAGTTATTACATATGTATATATAATAGAATTTCAGAAATGTGATTTGCCTCATGCTCATATTTTACTAATACTATTATCAGAAGATAAATTACAATCTATAGACAATTATGACTCTATTATTATTGTTAAGATTTTACAACCAGTAATACATCTTTTTGCCTATAAGACAATAGCAAATACCATGATATATAGTTTATATAGTAAAATGAATCCAGCTATACTATATATGAAAAATAGTAAATATTAAAATATTATCCTAAAACTTTTCAAGAAAATACTTAAAAAAGTCATAATAGATATCCTATTTATCACAGAAAAGATACTGGTCATTTTATTAAAGTAAGAGATGTTCAATTAGATAATAGATAGGTTATACCATATAATATTGATTTGGTTATAAAATATAATTCTTATATTAATGTTGAGATTTGTAATTCTGTGTTGGCAGTCAAATACCTATACAAATATGTCTATAAAGGTTATGATCAAGCAACTATCATTCTTTCTCAATCAAATAATATTAGTAATATATAAATAGAACTAATTGATGAAATTAAAATATATCTAGATGATAGATATGGGGCCTTTGTAATAGAAAGGGAGGAAACTCAAAAAAAAATAAAAAATAAGTTAATAATAAATCTGAACAAATTATAGTATTTGAAACATTTTTGGCTTATAAACTAAAATTTTAATTTTTTTGGAGTTTCCTCCCTTTCTATTGCAAAGGCCCCATATTTTTCTGCTTCTAAAAGTATCTGGCAGATTTTGTGTTATAAAATACATAATTGTATTCCAAACGTTTAAAAACTGGCAGTTTATTTTCTACAGTAACAAAATATTACTTTTCAAGATGGTAATGATTTGCAAAATATTATTGAACATTTCAACATACATAAAATGACCTTGATGGCTTAGTTTTAGGAGAATTTAGAAAATCCTGCAGTATACATATATAAATATATAGAATTCCTACTTCATTACACTTGGAATATGTCTCATCATAAGTGAAACTCTTGAAAAACTGCAACAAGAGCTATTGGAAGACTTTACATAGTATAACCTTTAGAAGGTGAGAGATATTATCTCTAAACCTTACTTACTTATTTAAAGAGTGCTACCAGCTTTGATGATCTAAAATCTGTTAATAGGCATTCATGTAGAAGCTTCAAAAAAGCATGTATACATTTAGTCTTACTTCAAGATGATGCTGAATGGGATGCATGTTTACAGGAAGCAAGTCAATTACAGACAGGACAACAATTACAACACCTTTTTTCAACGATTCTCCTTTTTTGCCAACTAATAATACCCGAAAACCTATGGAACACTCACAAATTAGCATTATATGAAGATATTCTATACTGTGATCATCAACTTTGCCAAAATCAAGACAGTGAAGTAAGTGATTTTATTGAAAATGAAGCACTTAATCAATTAGAACATTACCTGCATTTAAATAGAAAATCCTTGAAAGATTTTCCAAATATGTCACTCCTTTCAGAAATAGTGCCAGATATTTATAATAGTATCCAAGACTTAGATCAACTGATTCACGAAGAAAGATCATATAATACTGTACAATTAAAAAGTGAATTAGATCATAATGTACCATTACTAAACGAAGACTAACGTATTATATACAATGCTGTTATCCAAGCAATTCAAAATAAATCAAAGTGTTTTTTTGTAGGTGGTCCTAGTGGTACTGAAAAGACCTTTCTTTATAATACCTTACTCGCTAATATTAGATCAAATGGTGATATTGCATTAGCCATAGCATCTTCTGGAATTGCTGCACTATTAATAAGCGGTGGTAGAACTGCACATTCCTGGTTCAAAATTCCTATTAACCTCGATCTGTCTTCACACGGAGAAGTAAAAAGGCCTGTTTAATCAACATAGCAAAATTTTTTGTTTGGGGTGAAGCCCCAATGATGCACAAATTTGTCTTTGAAGCAGTTGATCGAACATTCTGCGATATCACCCAAATAGACGAACCATTCGGAGGAAAAACCTTTGAGATTTTCGCTAAATCCTACCAGTTATATCAGTGCATTCTGCGCTGATATTGTCTCAGCAAGTTTGCATCAGTCCGTTCTATGGAATCATATAGAATAGATGAGATTAACGATTAATATGAGATTACATCAGACGCACGATCTTCAAGAAAACCAAAATCAAAGAAATTTTGCAAAATTTCTTTTAGAAATTGGAAATGGTAAATACCCAATTAATTCAGGCACGGAAAATATTATAACCTTTCCTTCTGTTATGATAATACCTGAAGGAAATTTACAGACCTTATCAACGTCGTTTATTTGAACTTAGCACAAAAATCTGACAATGTAAATTATATGGTTGGTAGAGCCATTTTAGCGCCAAAAAATGTTGATGCAGAAAAGATAACAGATATCGTGATAGATCAGTTACTAAGCAATCTATACCAGTGCGGACTCAGTAGATCCTATAGAAGGACAACTTCAGATATATTCGCCTGAATTTTTGAGATCTTTAAGGATTAATGGACTTCCTTCTGGTGAATTGAAGTTAAAGTTGGGAATGCCTATTATACTTTTGCGAAATCTAAATCCCTCAGAAGGTCTTTGTAATGGAACAAGGTTAATTTGCTGTAGTCTTCAAAGCAAAGTAATTGATGCGGAGATTATCACAGGATCTCACATCAGAAAGTGTGTTTTCATACCCCGCATAATATTAACTCCATCTGATACTAATTTACCTTTTATTTTGAAATGACATCAATTTCCGGTCCGTCTAGCATTCTCTATGACAATTAATAAAGCACAAGGACAAACATTAAATAAAGTCAGCATCTACTTACCAGAGCCAGTCTTTTCACATTGTCAATTGTATGTTGCCCTATCAAGAGTTACCTCATACCAATCCATCAAAATTCTCATAAATGATACCAATAAACCTTTGCAGACAGAAAATGTTGTCTATACTGAAATTTTCCAAACTATCTAATATTAAATTAAATTATATACAAATTTTTTACGAATTTTTTTCCATTTACATATTAACCAGGATGATCGGTATGACTACGTTTTGCGATGTGACACTATTTATTTCTATAAACGAAAGCAGAAAATTTATGAAAAGTGGAATTTATTTTTTCCTTATTTTATATAGATTATTCTGGAGTAATCATCTAATAGCAGTTAACTCCCGTTGCTTGCAACGGGCTATCGACTAGTTTCAAAATAAAAAAATTATAAATATAATAAAAAAAAGTCAAATGCATTTATCGTAATCTACAGTTTCTGTAAAGAAACCTTCAAAACAAATGCTTATATAATAAGTGTCTATTTATATAGGAAATTCAGCTTTATAGGTAAAAAAATGGATGTCGGTAAATTTATTAATTTTTTTAGACTTCTTGAGCTACTTTATTTTTAGTATTTTTTTTTTCATTAAGTACAATTTTTTGTATTTTACTTAAAACTTTCGAACAACTAACTTTATAATCTAAAAAAAAAAAATCTTTTTCTTCCATAACATTTATCTTTACTTAAGCTATTAAAAAACTTATCTTTTTACTAAAATGCAAAAAAAACAGTAAACGTTTTAAAAGAACATGGCTGAAAAATATTTAACCCGATCATTTTACAGACATAATTATTTATATAACCGACTTGATTATTTTACCGACTAATTTAATAATGTTATTTAAAGAATCATTTTTATTTGTGAAATGGTGTCGATTAAATGCACCAACCCATGTCAGTCGGTCAAAGGCTTTTGACTGACCGGTTGACTGACTGATTTTGATTGAACAACCAAATTTTAATTAATAAAGAATTCTTTGTATTTAAATTAACTAAGTTAACAATCATTTCAATAATAATTTTAAATTTTACGTATAAAATAAAAATCTATTAAAATTTTTAGCATTGCATAAATTTTTTGTTACGCATTCTTTATTATTTCTAAATACATATATAAAATAAATGATTTCTAAATATAACGGCTATTGAAGGGTGCCGGCTCGAATTACAACTGTAGTTCACCCGACGGGCTTGAATTACAGTTGTAATTCGAGGCAATAAACTAAGTATTGCTCATTTTTTTCTTTCGATTAGTATCTAATGGACAATTTGCACGTTGTGATTTTGATTTTTTGCTTTTATTCTTCTTTGATTTTGTTATTATATATAACTTCAAAATGACACACAATGGTCTGCTTTATTCGTTTAGAATCTACCTTTCAGATCTTCCTTTACGAACCCTAAAACCTTGCTGATGTGCCTATTATTTATATTTTTAAATAAATCTTTACATGTTAGAAAAGTCAAGCCAACTTCCAAATTCAAAGTGAAACTATTACAATCTACTATCTTCATGAATATTCTCAATAAAATCATTAGTGAAGATTTCATAGATTCAGAAACACTCATTTTATTAGTAGTGAAAGAAATCGAATGAAAAGAAAGAAGTAGAAGGGACGTGAATGTAGTGAAGTGATAGAGGTAATTAATATTTATAAAGGATCGTTGAAAGAATTGTATAAATAATTGATCGTGGAAAAAGGTATATTAAAGAAATTGCGTACAAAAATAGTTATAAATTAATAATTACGTAATACATGCATATCAAAACTCTACGCATGGGTGCGTTTTGTGTGAGATGCATAAACTATAAATTCTCATATTTATTTATTTAATTTTTGAAAATAAAGTCTGCGCCACTAAACTTAATAAGTAAAAAAAATAATAAATTACAGCTAGCTAATTTCAAAATTCACGGGACGACAGTTCAATTTTCAGATTCGATTAAAAAACTTGATTTATAATTATATGTGGATGGCTTTTCTGAATCCTTATAAATGTTTTTAGAAGAGTCTCGAATATTATTTGGTTGTCCTGTAACTTTTGAGAATAGCTGTAAATGATCGGTCCAGTCGGTCAAAGGGCTTTGACCGACACATTATAAACATAGCTTGAAATATAAGAATTTCAATAACATTTGGTTTGGTATATGTATATTTTAATTAAAGCTTCATTAAAAAAAAAAAAATATGCTTACATGACTTATAAATGTTTTTGATACGTCAAAAAGTATATCAATAAATAATTCTTACAACTCACTATTATCGCGAATAAATTGATTGCAATATTCAATGAGCTGGCTGGCACTTGAAATTTCCGCAAATCTTTTCATTTCGTCTACGTTCGACATGATAACCAATCGCGAGAGCCTCAATTCCATAAGCTCTTTCAAATAGTCTAAATTGTAATCACTTGCTAACTTGAGTAGGTCTTTATACAATGACAATTTTGTATCTTTATGAAAATTATCATTATCATTTAATTTTTGAATTGCTTCATCAATATTCTGGCCATATAAATAGCGTAACAAGATGCGCATCGAATCAGCTTGAATATCATTAATAGTAAACGTAAATGTATTAGTCAATCACTGGTAAAAAAATCTAGAGCTTGCAGAGAGCAAATATCGACTTGCTTTGATATTTTCACCATTTATAACAAAAGTTACGTCATGCAAGGAAGTTGATGGATCCAACAAAAATTCATACAATGTATTTTTGTTTATATGTGATTGGTCGGGTTCTCTAACATTAATTCGAACATTTGGCCGCCTGATTTCCCGAGCACCGGCACATTTGAGCATTGTAGGGTATTTAGCAAGAAATGAATTTACATACTTCACATCGCCAAATTCGCTATTCAAAACCAAATCGCTTGAAGTAACCCAGTTTTCATGCTGAAATGGGTTTTGATTTCTATTGAAATTAAGGAATAATCGATCGTTATGAATATGTTCCGACAAGTCGAAATCTTCATTTGAACGACATTCTTCATCTAAAAATTTATAAACCTCGTTGATGTTGTTTTTGAATGCATCAGCCTAATACTTCTTCCATTTGTCATCATTCCGGAGCTTTTTATATAAAAAACGGAGATGTCTGATTACAGTAGAAATGTCCAGTTTACCAAATGATGGATATTTGTCGAGTACGTTTTGAGGTGGTATTACATCTTCCGCGATTAATGGCATTTGGCTCCACGCGACTTCTTTATAAGTGGGAAGTATTACATCATTCAAGCATTCTAAAATTTGAGGTGTTTATAGTGCAAGTTGTAAGGATTGCCCAAACTTTTGGTAATTGGGATGAATGGAATTCCTTCGATGCCTTCCAAATTTAAAGCGTTAATATTTTTATATAAATGATCAACCAGGATAAAGCCCCGATATCGTATATCAGATGGGGGTTCCTGGTCCCTTTGCAAACCTTTGACCTTATTAGCACACATTTTGAATATCTCTTGATTGATTTTATTTTTAAATCCAATGGTAGATAAAATCTCCTTGTATGACGAAAATTCGGGATGAAGAAAACCATTAAAGTCTCTGCCAAATACGGTCCGAAAAACCAGGTTATCATAATCGTATAATTCGGTGATTTTCTTTAAAATTTTCGTATTTGAATTGGGAAACCAGCGTTTATTTCCTAAATCTCGAACAATTCGACTCTCTTTAAGTATGTCTTTTAGGAATTCAAAATACTCGTTATCATACTCTCTAGGCAATTCGACGTCCTCAAAGGTGTACACGTAGATGTCTCGCGTGGGAACATCAAGTTCGGTTAAAATTCGACGAAAACCTTTGTAACTAGCATCCAACAAAATTGAGGAAGTCTTTATTTTATATTAGTGAAGGGTTTCTGGCAAAAGATATCCGCATGATGCTGGTTTTAGAAGTTTCTTATTCGAATCTGTCTCAGACGGATTTGAGTTAATAGATAATGAGCGAACCGGATTTGAAAGCATTGACCAAATGGGAAGTGAGCGGATCATTGACTTTAAAGGTTGATTATACCTTACCCCTACATAAATCGGAGAGAATTAGCCTTTCAATTTTATTATATAATGTTATCGAAAAGATAATTACTCAATTCATTCCAGTTGTTTCGTAATAAATTACGAAGATTTATAATCTGCATATATGATAAATGTTCGAAAAGAATCTTCACACGATCACTTTCATTATTATCGCTAATCAAAATTTCATCATTTTGTAATAAAAGCTCAAGTACTTTAAAACCGTATTCAATTGCGTATTTGGGATAATTTCGATGAATGGACGGAAACAGCCAAAACTTTGAGACAGGATGGATTCTTTCTCCAGGTTCGGTTAATTCGACGATTTTTTTAATAAGGTTGCAATAAAGATTAGGAAGAAAGTTAAGCAGTATATGTCTATTCCAATCAAGTTTTTGATGATCTAAATCCGGCATCATGTCATTCTCGATTAGCAACCTTGCATGGTCTGAGCCTTGAGCCCAGGTTCCATTAAGATGAAATGGCAAACCTGTGGTATCAGGCAATGGAAAAAAAGAATACATTCTGCCTATAAAGTCATCTTCACTATCTTTTGAACTTTTACGTAATGCAGCAATACCTCCAAATACGCGTAATCGATATCGTTCTGCATAAGTTTGCAGACGAAGTAAATTAGGATAGTGTTGAGCACCAGTGACAATAACCCAATATTCTTTTTGTATGTTGATTGAATCAATTAGCTCAATTTCAATTTGGAAAGGTTGAAATGCATTGTATGTGACATTTCTTCTTTCACTTGATCCTGATATGATTGCTTTACAAATTGAAGTCGTTTGATATGGAACTTTATAAGAAATTTCAATTGTTTCGATATTTCGAAGAAATAAACATTGTGAGGAAATTGTTGATTTAAGTTGGGTGAATAATGCTAAGATCTGTTCCGTAGTATAAATAATGTCGGATATATCACTTGGTTGTTTCCTAAGTGGGATTCGAAAGAGGGTCCCTTCAAAAGTCGTTTGAAAATTTATGCCTTCGATGCCTATATAAGGAGCCAATTGATCCTTATCAGTAGATCCGGCAATGCCATTTGTTGAAAAAGGGCAAATGATGCCACGTTGTGTATCGCCTTGTCTTCTTGGCAAGAATTTCTCGAGAGGATCCAAAAACGCAATAGAATCGCCGCTGATGAAACTCGGAACATCAGTAAAGTGGTAACATGAGTTAAAGCCTAACCCATGTTTCCCAATCTTTGTATTATCGCCTTGCTTCCCGCCAACACGTATCTTCATAAGAGATTCAAAATCGGTTGTCTCGAATTTTGCATTATTAAAAAACAAAATGGCAGGGCCTTGCCAGGCCTTCATTTCATTACAAAGTAGAGTATTTTCAGGGTGCGAACGTCCGTCGATAATTGCATGAAACCGAGTAGCTCCAGCATCATCAGCTTTTTTTTTTTTGTTTTTTTTTTTTTTAATAAAAAATTACGTATTATATTCAAATAGTGCAAAACCCACAAATTCATCAGATTAAATTCACTTACCATTTTGAAGAAATTCTTTAAATATGCTTTGGTAGGGATAATCCTTGTAAATATTAAGCATAAAAGGTATTAAATTTCAATTCATTTGTTTATAATACAATTTAAGAATACAATTTCTGAAGAACTGAAACAACCTTTATAATATTACGGATTGAAGAAATAAGCGTCTCTTTTTGGCCATAAGATTGAGAATTTAAGGTCAAAGACATTGTTCTCGTCTAGGAAGGAATTATTTTGAGGTTTGTAGTACTTATTTTGGTCCTGATAATCTCTTTTGATTTTTTTATCAATCGGTTGCATGACATGATTACAAATATTTGGATGACAAATTACACAAACTATAAATAATGATATCATTTGTATCATTTGACCAAAGTTTAAATGATTTTCCCAAAGCACTTTTTACTAAGTCTAGCGTCACTTTGAATAATAATAACTTGAAATAGCATATACTACAGGTCTCAATTTTCTATTAGCCAACAAATTCGTTCAATACGTTCTGGCTCGTTTTTATTTGTATTGGAACTCGTCCTGAGATCTGCATTCTAATCGTTCAATGCATCCAACCGCAGCTCAACTATGATTGTTAGGAACTTGATTCATCTGAATTATCTGTACAATTAGACCTTACTGAAAAGCTTTCAATTTTGGAAACAAGCAAATTAAATCAAACCAACATTCATCCTGAAGCTTTTATACAAGCAGAATCTTGCATTTCCCTGAATTGTATAATTATGGCAACGAATTTCGTAAAATACATTAGACGTAATTCCATTTAACATTTCAAACGGTTACTGCCGATTTCATGATGATCTTTGCAACTTTATCGTTTTAAAAATATTTTCATTTTATATTTATCTACTTTATATTATTATTCAAAATTTGTATTACTTATTAACATATAAAGGAGTAATTTAGTATTTATTTAAGAACTTATTAAAAAGGCATGTAATTTGACCTTGAGTCGATAGGGATTCAAAGGAGTTTTTGGATAAGTCTTGGGATTAACTTATAACTCTATATTTTAATAAAGATACTATTTTACACCTTAATCCTTCTTCATGTCTTTAAGGCTTTCCTCAAAAGAAATATAACTTTGATGTGTGAATGAAACACAAATAATTCAAAAACAACACATTTCAAAAAACTTTACAAATCTTATAAGAACAATAATATTTTAATTGACGTCTCGAAACCAAGACTTGGATAAATTTATGTGTAAAACTTGATATTATCATTAAAGTAATAAGTTATAAAACATCATGTTGAAATTATATTGTAATATTTAGAACTTCATTTGTAATAAATGTTTTAATAACAGAATACTTTTACAAAATAAATAAAATAATTTAAAAAAGCTTAAATCTAATTGAAATAAAAGAAATTTCTATAAAATCCTCTCAATTCTAAATTTATGGCTAACCCAAACTTCATAGTCCTTCTCGTTGTTAATATCACCAAAAATTTTCAATGCTTTAACCATAATAAAATATTTCCCATTGGAAGGGGTTCGGATTGAATAAGTCCATCCCAATAAAATCTCCTTTTTTTTCCTACAATGTATTTTAGAAAAGGAAAATACCATTTACCATTTTCAATTGATCCTAAAAGATGATGGTTATCATCAAGTATCTCAGTAAAAACCACTCGTGTCGAAGTTGCAAAATTAAGATGTATAAATGGATAATCCACTAGTAATAAATCTTTTACAGCTAATTTCATAAGTAACGGACAGCCGATAATAACCGAGACTTTCCGAGAAAATATATAAGGATTTGAAAAAGCTAACCACATTTTATATGGGTAAAAAAATTATGTCGCTATATTCGGAACACCGATCTGAACGTAGCGATAATGTTTTTTCTTCAAAAAATTCGAAACGGAAAGGTGTTTGAAATAACGAAGCGAACTTGCATCATCGGCTAACCCAGCTATATATAAAATGTTGTAAGGAATTATTAATGGATAATAAAATACAAAAATGATGAGGAATTTATTTACCATAGGGAACGGTCAATTTAGGTAACCAACAACTTTTATCCTTTGGTAGATCTTTTGGTAACATAAATGTTACAGAAACGTCAACACTTGAACTATTAACACTATCATACTGTCGTGTATAATTCTCCAACTGATAATAATTTCTTATGAAAGTTTTATTATATCCATTGACACTCGGAGCTGGTAAATGTGATAGTTTATATTTCATCTCTTTTCTGTCAACATTATAAATAGTTAATTTGCGATTTCCATTAAAATGAACCGTGTCATTCAAATTAATTTTTGGCGGTTAAGCAAAGCTGGTTGCTGCAACATATTAAAAGCATTGACGAAACCTGCACCTTGACGAAGTACCGAAGCCAATAATTTATTACGTTCCTCACGAGGAGTGTAATTCATTAATGCAGTTTTTAGTTGTTCGTAAAACTGTTGATTTCGATTTCAAAATTCTCAAAATACTTCAGTATATAATGCCGCTACGCCTGCTATATATGGCGATGACATACTTGCTCCAGAAAGTATTTTATAAGTCGAATTATTTACGCCGCCGAAAATATTAAACCTCCCGGTCCACAAATTTCAGGCTATTGAAGAATCTTTTAAAAGTAATGTTTACAAATGTTAAAGATTTTTTTTTTATTTTTAGTCAATAAATTTACCTTGTTAAATCATCATCCGACTCATTATTTTTTACAAAGTTAGTATTATCATATCGTTTAATTAGATCAGATGCCTCAGAAAATCCTAAAAAAAATTATAGTTAGTTTTAAAAAATAAAATTAATAATTTCAATAAATGTTTTGTTTACATACCGAATTGATTTGTTGAATCCTTTAATGCCACATCTTTAGTAGGAATTCGAAGAAAAGCATTATCTCGTTTACGCTTGATAGGTTGATGCTGATAGGCGGATACCCCTGCAATTGTTTTATGTTTGAAAAATTCATCTGCTCATCAAGTGTGACACAATAAATACCCGTTGATCTCATTGAATGATTACCGTAAACAGCAGACTAAATACCCGGACTAACTTTACAATTAACTTTCCCCTAAAATTATACAAATAATATGGTGATATTTAGAACCTAATTATTGGCATGATTTTTTTCAAAATTCTATATATTACTTTTTTGCGAATAGCTTGTAGTACCCCGGGTATAAGTATGGAGAGGGTATTATACTATGGGGAGTCCAGCAAAAGCCAGGGTTCGGCAAATCACGTGATTTCGAGAAAATCGCAGTTTAAAATTATTAGTTAATTTAGTAAACTGCAATTTATTCTGTCATTTTTAAAGATTTTTAAAATTGGTTTTTTGTAAACTAAGATAAAATTTTGCAAGGAATTTATTAAAAGCATTAGTTTTCTTTAGCAAGTTTTTTTCATTCATTAAATATAATAATAAAAAAAAATACAATTATAAATTTACAAAATATTATATTTTTTTAATATGCTATATATAAATTTTTTTTTTTTATTTTCTGAAAAATTAGATCAATAAATATAATAAATATGTAAATATGATAAAATTTTAAATCAAAATTTTGGCTGAACCTCGGCTTTTGCTGGACTGGTCCCCATATAGTAATGATGCTTTATATTCTTCGCCATTAGATTTTCTTACTTCTACTAAAAATTGTTCTAACTGTGCAGATAATGTTTTATTATCCAATTCAACAATTTCATTTAAATAACCACAGGCTTCACGAAACTTAATAAATAAACCTATCCTCACATTGTTAGATTAGTCTGTATTTACATTTCTTGATGCATTCTGAAATTTTAAAATTGATGAAACAATTCGCGTTGTCATTATTAATGTAAAAAGAAAAATAAGTTGAATAATATGGAATAGAAAGAAAAAATGAAGCGTGGGAAAAAAATAATGACAAAAAAAAAGTTTTAAAATCACTAAAAAAAGTTAAATCGCTAAAAAAAGTTTAACTCGCTAATCATGCATAATCACGTGTTAGTGGGGATTACCCATTTATTTCATGGGGTTAGAAATACCATGGTTTTTTCCCTTCGGGAAAAAACCATAATATTCCTAACCCCCATGAAATAAATAATACATATCCAACTCGGAATTTCAGCAATGGATGAGATTTCATATATCCATGCTTTATCGGAAAAATCTAATTCCAAATTAGTATATTTTTTCGAGATATTTAATCAACATATCGGCTTCTTTGTATTTATAAGTGCCATGGGGGCGCTGGCAAACTTCATTAAATTTATCATTGATTGCAATTACCCCAAGTAGCTTCGTCTATAAACAAAATTAAATAAATTTATCTTCAAATGAATGTTAAAAATAAATTAAAATAAGTATTTTAAATGAATTAATTTACAGCATCGATATCTTGTGAACATTATGTTTTCAACATAATCTAGAATAATTATTGTATTTTTAAAACCTTTGTAATCATGAATGCATCTTTTTTGGAAGCAATTTAATCTTAGCGTTCTTGGAAAGGAAATGCTGATACATCTTGTGTCATATGGGACCTTTGCAATAGAAAGGGGGGAAAAGCCGAAAAAAAGATCAATTTTACTTTATATGCCAAATATGATTTTTAGGTTAAAATATGTTCAGATTTAGCATTAATTCAATTTCTATTTTTTCTAGCCGTTTCCCCCTTTTCTATTGCATTAGTCCCATATAATCTTTGGTTAAATGTTTTAATTTTTTTTTTTAGATTGAATTTGCAAATTTAGATAAATATACAATATTTACTAATAATAAGGATTCTTCGGATCAAAGGCTATAAAATTTATAACTTCATTTGTTTCAAAAGAACAAACTCCAATAACTTGTTGAGCAATAGCTGGCATTCCAATAGTAAATAAAACACTTCAATCACCTTCATTTCCTATTGACTCTACGAATATTGTTCCTTTATATCTGACCAAATCATCGATCAACGTTACCATAATGTTTTTATTGTTATCGTACTTTCCCTATAAATTTTGAGTCAGTACAAAGTTTTTTTTAAACATAAATATATAAATTCATTTAATGCACTTACAAAAGACATGTTTATGACGTCCATTCCACCATCGACAGCCTTCAGAATAGCTTCGTTACCGTAATATCTGTAGGTTCATCTTTCATATCTTTACTAGGAAATATTTTATATTCTCCAAAGGTGCTACCCCACAAATCCGGGACAATTACCCCTCAGATCACCTACAACAATTGCTGCTACATGAGTTCCATGTCCAACACAATCATATGGATCATCATTATCATCAATAAAGTTACTACTCTACATCCTGGTCCATAACACCACCATCCAAGTGCGGGATGTTATAGTCAATACCTAATAAAAAGAGGATATGAAATGACAAAGAACCAAGGTTTTCGTGATTTAGTTAAAAATAAAACAATTTAAAATACCTGAATCAATGATTCCGACTTTAACGCCTTTTCCAGAAAGTTACAATTCTTCGTGAACTCTTTTAACGCCAGTCATTTCATGAACAGAATTGTTGCTATCATTAGGGGTAAGTAAGTTCGTATAATCTTTGGTACGTTTATTCAATTTTATTTCATTCGTTTATAAATTTTCTAAAAGTGAAGTTGTAAATGAAAATCAGTATACGGCGCCAAATGTCAATCCTTGCCATTAATATCTTACTACAAAATCAACACTTTCAACGTGCTCTATTTCAGCAATTCGTTTTACATGGCGTTCATCGGCTCGATGCTAATTCCGTTATTATATATTTTGAATACATCTTTAATTTTAATATTGATCCCAAGTTTATTTAGCTCTTTGTGAAAGTTGGCATGCTGGACATCAATATGGTCAACAGATGAATCGAACGATGAAGAAGTGAATTTAACATAATAATGATTTACGCTAGCAAAAGCCCGATTAAAAGAAATAGAAGAAGTAACGTTAGACAGACAATAGGATGTTTGTGTATGTTAATTTTCATCGTTACAAGGTAAAAAGTTGGACTTTGCTTTTTTGATTCTAAACGACTCGCATCTTATATATTATTTTATTTTTACGTGTAACCTTCCAGGAGGACATAAAAAAAGTAATGGCAATGCATTAGTAAATTACCTTTTGATATGATTTCATTTATAGATACAAAAATTTATTTTAAAAATTCCTAATAGAACCTACACAGGAAGTTCTTTTCATTTTTTCCTATTTTTATCATAATTATTAATAAATATTTATTTTTATACATATATTGTTACATGAGTTGTTTGTTGATCTTAAAATCTCATATGTTGTAATTGTACTGTTTAATCTATAAAATAAAAATAAAAATAAGAACTTTCCGCCGATTTTATTTTGACGCAAACTAACATTTTTATTCTGTCTCGTGCTTTCATCACGCGAACGCAATTACTTTTTTTAGGGTACTTTATATTCCCGCTTTTAGAAATTTCTATTATTAGTTTAATGTACATTTTTATTATTTTGGTTGTCCCTATAACAAATATTTTTGATAGATGTTAAAAAAAAATATATATAAGGAATTAATTTATGGCGCATTCAGTAGTTACTAATTTCGAAGCATCTTTGGAATAATAAAGTGCAGTTACAAATATTTTAGCAATTGTGGAAGAAAACCGAGTCAAGAATTTTTTTTAAGATATTTCGGTTCAATTCCAGGCGTAACACCGGTCAAAGGCATATGACTGACCGGTTGACCGACCGTTGAGCGACTGCTATCATCTCTAGTTATAGTTTTCTTATTCATATGATTTATTATATATCTTTCTTTGAATGTATCCCAAAAATATTTTTATAGATTATCTTTGTTTTATATGTTAACATTTAGAAAATAAGGTTTAAAATAGTTATTTAACCATTTTGAAATTGAGATAATGCGATCTTTCGAATGCTACAATATAAAAAAAAAAAAAAATTATCATTTGAACTAATGATTCTAATGTTATAGAATATTTTTGTCGTAGTCATTTATATCTTTAGACACTTTATAATATCAAATAATTTTAAATTTGCCAAGTGAAATAAGCTTCGGCTTTCGTCTTAGAATTATTGATGTACAGTAATAACTCGATAGTTTACTTTCAATAAATGACGAAAGTTTGGTTAATCTGAGCAATTTGATATTACTGACGACAATAAAAATTTTTAATTTTGAAATCGGAAAATTATAATTATCCTGAAAAAAATAACATTAAAATATTTCAAAGTTCGTTCATTTTGAACGATATTCGATAATTATTAATTCAAAAAAAAAAAAAAATATTCACTAATTTATATCTTGGAAGATGCTGCGTCAAGGACAACGAAAGTTCGATAGTATTTTTAGATATTTAATATT
>CAJVPQ010001221.1:0-19536 GCA_910591825.1 Funneliformis caledonium
GGTTTGACATCGTCGTTAGATTGTAGAACGAGGAAATACTTACTTTACGACATATAAAGGAAAAAGCCAACAAAAAAAGGATAGGCGAAAAAAACTTTTTTTTTATTTTATTATTTTATATGAGAGCTGGTACCAGTATTTCTTTCTAAAATATTTCTTTTTTTTTTTTTTTTAAACTTGAGAGTGTGAGAAAAAAGAAAATTTGTAAAGGTGCTTATTAAACATTTATATATTTTGATCGCGTTGAATTTCTAAATTGGGGGTTGGCGATTTTTAGCCCGAATTACGGCATTAAGTGATAGTCCCTGTGACAAATAATATGTGACAAATAAGAAATCAACCGTTGGAAAGTCTCGTGATAGAACCCATCCCTTGGTCAGTTACGTCATTTAATACGCCGGCTACTAGGTTAGTCATATGAACGTAAATGTATAATACAAGTATTGATATTCAAATATTGATCCTTCTTTTTTTTTTGAGCTATATCATAACGATCTGATCAATCAGATTTTTGATATATCAATGCAAGTTTACAAGAAATCAACGATTAAGTAATTAATTTATATGAAAAGTAAGAAACAAAATATGAATTATTTTGATGTAACTCAAAATATTTCTATATTAGTGATTTGAATCCCAAATGTAAACATTTTTTAATTTTTTTAGAGATTTTTACATTAAAGAAACTTGAATGCAAAAAAACTTATCTATTATTTTTGTGCAATCCTCGTAAACATAAGCAGATACCATGCCATGAAAATGATGACTTATGACTTACAAATTGAAAGAGTACTAATTATTTCTAACGACAAGAATTTTCTTGATTTGAAATAAATGGGATGTCAAATCTGTGAAATATAGCGTTATCAATTTATTAATTAAAAGGGCATTTTGGAAATCATTCACATCTTACTTTGGAAAAATCTTCAAGTTAAAACTGTGTAGATGTCCCTATATTAAATAAATCATTTGCTCTTCCTAAAATCAGGTAAACAAAAAAGATTTAAGTATTAAATTCTAATTGGTCAGATTATTTTAATGCATAATACGTGTTATTACACTAATAATCTATAAAAAATAGTATTCAAATAGAATAATTAACTCGTTTGAAAAAAATTAAAAAGTTATCACAATCAATAATTATTTCTTTAATGATTAAGCACAAAAGATTAGCATTCATTAATTAAACGCAAGAATGCATTTTAAAAATTTTAGCATACAAGAATGACTGCAGCAAGACGATAAAATGAGCACCGTTTTATTCCAAAATGATGTTTACTTTTTTTCAAAAAAAAAAATTTTTTTATCATTCATTGTTGCTTCCTGCGTATAAATAACATTTAAACTTTCCTTTCCTTTACTCTTCCACTCAAGAATAAGTTCTTATTGCAGATACGTTCATCTAACATCATTCCTTTAATACTTATATAAAATAAACAATTCTTTCTCTCTTTTCGTAAAGTTCTAAATTACAAACAACTGGAATTTTCTTTAAACCCTTTCTCTTCACAACTTTATTTCACTTTTAATATAAAATTCTTTAACATTTTATTCACTTCATGTCTTATCCTTACGACAATTGTCATAACAAATGCAATTACATTAATGAAAAGAGATTTTATCACTTGAAAATAGTAGATGTATTCTACCAAGACCTCTGTCATGAAGGCTCAGTCAGTTAGTTCATGAAAATAATATGATCACTATCATATTCATTGAAATATATTAAAGTTAGAAATCCTGCAAATGATAAATCAATCATTGTAAAATTCATGAATAAATGTACAGATTGTCTACCTGAATCTGATAACATTGACTAACCCCTACTGCCTTCAAATTGTTGATAAATTTTAATTTTAGTAGAGTTGAAATTGAATAGCGTTTCTTGAAAAAATGTTCTGCAAAAGAAAGATAGCCAATTTTCAAGGAAATTAACAATTAAATGTATCTTGCACGTAATTCATTCAACTTTATTTTTATTTTAATCCTGTATAAATAAATCACATAACCTTTTGCATCATAAATCACGCTTTCAAGATTTTAATAAAGAATGATAAATTTTTTAATCACTTGAATATATGAATCCAATAAACTTTTTTTAATCAAAAAAGTTTTTTTGATTTTTGAATTTTTGCAATTAATTACATGAAGAAAACAATTTTTTTTTTAGCAAGGATCAATTATAAGGAAATATAAATATTAACGTGTCTAAATTTTTCTTGTAAAACATTAATAATATTCATCAGTTTTATAAATTTCAAATAATCCGCCAACTCCCTTGCATATTTATCCTTTTAAAGATAAATGACAAGGAATCTATCTTATTCACTGACAATGAAATCAGGTTTCACATATGCTCTAATAAATTTCAAAGGTTTTTTTTTTTTTTTTTAGAAAAAGTTGAAGAATAAAATTTCATAAGATATAATATTTAATACTCACTTTACCATATAAATTTTCAGATCCTTTACAAATAATACAAGAAATTATTTCTGTCCCTATATAAAAGGAAATGCTTCTTATCTATTTATTTATATTGTTCTCTAAGAAAGATTTTGAAAGTAACCTCTATTCTATATATTGAAACCTAATCAAAATATGATATATTTACAAAATATTAAAGCTTACGCCTTACATTTCAAAATATTAGAAGACTTTTTTAAAAATAATATTAATTGTAATATTAAAAGAACACATAATATATTTCACATATCAATATTAATTTTACCTATTTCCTATTTAACTTACCTCATTTTTCTCTCTTTAAATCCAATTTGCAATCATTAATTATTTTAAAATAATTTTTACTTCTATCCTTATGCTAATATGTTATTATATGACAAATACATAAACTGAAACAATTCTTATCCAAGAATAACCCATATTTTATCTGATATTAATCTGCTATCTATCAATTTTTGTAACATAATAGTTTCTAATTACAACTTTCTTAATGAAATTCACAATAAAGACTTTCACTATATTAAATTGATAGTAAATTTATTTAAGAAAATGATATCTTACAAATACTTATTTTTACATATAAATCTTATTTAGAATCTCTTCTTTTTCAGATCTTTTTATTAATAAAGAGATCATTTTATGATATATTAGCTTAATCTATAACTAATAATAAAACTTATAATAAATATATAGAAAATATATTAAATTATAGTTTATGAATTATAACTTAAAATAGAGACTCCATTATCACTAGTCTTTTTAGCTTATATTTACTATTAGAAAAACTAAAATATCATCAAAATACTTATAGATTATTATAGCAGACTTTTTTAACTTATAACTAAAATTATAGATTACTAACAATAAGAGACCTTCTTTAATCTAATGCTTATACTTATGTAATATAATTGATAAAGTTAAAAACATTTCTTTTCTCTTTTTTACGTACAAATAAGGTTACTAGATAAAATTTAAAGGTTTTATAAGTTACTAAATACCATATATTTCTGAAAATAAACATCTTCTAATTTCTATATTATCCAAAAATAAGCTTCTCTTAAAAAAACCTGTAAAAAAAAATTTTTAATTTAATATACTAATGTATTATATTTATTAATAATTTTATTAAAATAAAATATAAATATTAAATTTTATAATAGAAAAATTATATTGTAAATTTATTATTAAATTCTAATATTAATTAACATATTTTATTATTATAATTATTCATTATTACAGTTATTATCATAATTATCATCACAAATATTATCATCACAATAATCATCATCAATATCTGAGATTTCTAATTCTTCATTTTCATTATCTAATGAATCTGTTATATTATAACTTATAAAAGAATTAATAATAATTTCATTAGATATCTTGTCTTATGAATGTTTTATCTAATTATAAACATCACTATATTTAGCATGTTTAAGATTTTCAGCAGCAGTTTTTCTAGTATCACCATCTGCCATCCATAAATGCTATTCTTTACAAAAGTTATCCTTAAATAGTTTGTTAATATTAACATCAAGTAGTTGATAATATTGGTCAAACTACCTGAAATAACCGCTAAGTCGATATTACTATCATAAAACTTCTTTTTAATAGATTCTTCTAGATATCTACTGAATGAATCATAAACAAGTATAGTCAAAATTTTAAATCAATTATTATTAAAATAATCAATATATTTTATCATCAATCCAGTATCTATTTAACATTTTCTTAGAATTAAACTATTATACCGGATGGAATTTATTCATTACATCCTATTTTTTTTCTTTAAAAATACATATAGGTAATAGTTTAGTTCTATCTATATAAATAAAAAGTATTAAAATAGTTTTATAAATAATTTTAATTTAAAGTATAATTTATTTAGTATTTTTACCAGTAGTACAGGTTAAAATAATAGTAAAATGAATTTTTTCATTACTTGTCCTTCAAATATAAACAGTTTTTTCACCAATTAAATTAACACTAAAATTACCAGTCATATCAAACTATATTGAAATCTCATCAATATTAAAGATATACACATTTTATAAGATTTTTTAATTATAAGGTGAGCAACAAATTGATGAAATTTTTTAGCAATTCTTCAGTTTATTATGAAAATTTTTGTGCATTTTTATATATCTTCGTAAGATAATCTTATCTTTTTATAAATATATATAACTAATGAGAGGGATAACTTAAAGTCATTTATTATATCATTATAAAGAATAATAAGTTCTGATTCTTTCAAAATCTTTAACTTTTGACTCATAAAATAGCATAAGTTACTGCTAATCCTACTTTCTTACTCAATTATCTAATTATAAAGTTTTTTTTCAGCTTTAGAATAAATATTCTTAAACCAAAAGCAATTTTTTTAAGATTTCTATTTATATCACTTTCTCATTTTATATTAGCTTTAACTCAACATCTAACCATACTTTTATTAAGTCTAAAATAATTTGTCACACTATTTCTTTCATAGTTTTTTGTATAATTAACTACTTCTTCTTTTTGTTCAATAGAGTATAAGAAACAAGTTTTATGTTTAACTCATTTACATTTGGTATTTTATGGTATTTTATTTTGTGTAATTGAATTAAGTAAAAAATGAAAAGTTTTACAAAATATTTCATCACATCTTATAATGATTATTTTACATTTAAATATTGCATCACGTCTTACAATAATCTGCAAATCATTTTAACGAAAGATCACAGCATTTATTTGACTTTGTAACATTTAATTTTGAGTTTTTTAAATTTTAGTTTTTTTTAATAATACAATACCCTCAGAAAAGTATCTGGACAACCAAAATAATATTTTATTCATTTGAGATTTTTGATATAAATAAAACATTTAATATATTTAATATTCAGTAGGTCATTCTTGGCTTCTAATGCATGCTTCGATTCTATGTGACATGCTTTCTATAAGTTTAATATAAGTTTCAGATAGAATTTTTCTCTATTCTTCTTGCAATATTTTAAGTTTACGAAGATTTTTTGGCATTACTAGAATTAGCATGTTGAGTGATTATATCTGTAACAGTACTTTGTGAAATCTTTAAAAGACGAGCAATAGCTTCATGAGTTTTTCTAGTTATCTGTAAACTGATTATTTTTTCACGTTCAAACTCATTTAATTCACGACTTTTTCCCATATTGAACGGCACAGTTTTAAAAAAGAGAAATGTTTACGTTTTTGTTTATTAAAACTGATATACATATTGTTACATGAATATAAATATATGTACTTAATCGTCAGAACCAGGAGATTTATTTAAAAAAAAATTTTATTTAGTTAATATATCCGATCTTGAGAAATTTAAAAAAAACTTGATCAGATACTTTTTGGAGAGTAGTGTATATCTAAAAATAAGCACGTTTATAGCAAAAAATAAGTGCTTATTTTTGGAAATATACAGTAGTAAAAGATAAATTTAGTAAAATTATATTAAAACCTTATTAAAAAATCTGCAAACTTCTGAAAAAAGTAAAGTTATATCAAAGCTTATCGTTATAAAAAAGTAAAATTATATTAAAACCTTAATAAAAAATTAGCAAAACTAAAGTTTAAATATTTTGCTAAATCTAAAATAAGTTTAAATAAGCAACTTTATTCATATTATTATTGAAAAGAATTTTAGCTTTAGTCTTAACTATTAAGAATTTTTATAATTACTTTTTTCAAGCATTAGTAATTAAATTAATTAAATCAAAAATATCAATTAGAGGTGAAATAGGATTTTTTTTTTTTCATAAAAATCATAAGTTTAAATATGATTTTAATATAACAATTTATGATATTATATTTTTAAACTATAAATAATATTTTAATCTAATAGTTGATGATATAATATTATATTTTATAGTAAAAAATAAATTTTAATAATTGAAAGATTATTGATATTATCAAATTGATAACATTTAATATTATTTATTAATAAAATAATATGCTGATTCTTTTAGATATTTTAAAATTTAATTTTCAAGATAATGTTTAAAATACTTCTTTATAATCAAATTTTAAAATTTTAATAGTATAAATAGGAAAAGATTTTTTTATTTCTTTTAACACATATGATATTTCATATTTATAGATAAAAACTAAAAGCAATCTTTTATCATCAGAAATATTATAAGTTATTAAAATATTAACACTTTCTTTAGAATGTTTTTTACTAGTACAGAATTATATATTATTATTTTGTATGATTTTAAACGTCAAAAAAATACAGTTTCATTATAATTTTAAATATCTTTTAAATCATAAATTTTTTGTAATTCAGCTTTCATTTATAAAAGTTTATCAATAAAAATACTGTTAGCTTTTTCTTTAATTTTAAATATATACAAATTATTTCTTTATTTAAAGTTGAATAACCATCTTGCTAATACTGAAAAATTAGTAATATTAAGTAATTTATTACTTTTTATTGGATAATAGACTATTAATAATTAAATTTCTTAAAATTTGCTGATTAACTTAAATATTTATTACTTCTTTTAATTATTAATATATGCTAAATTTTATGAAAATTATTTGCATTTAATAAAGTAATATCAATAAAAAGCTAATATTTTAATCTTTTTAAAATATTAGAAACTGTATTAATAAAAATTTTATATTGTATTACACTATTTAATTTTTAATCTTTTTATTTTTCACAAAGTTCTTTCTTTTAGATTAATGTTAAAGATTTCTTTTTTTATTTGTATCTTTATTTTTTTTTTCATATTAAAATAGTTTAAAAAAGTTAAAAATAAAGAAAATAATATTTATTTAATTAATAAATAATTATCATAAATTCTAAAATAACTAATATGTTATATTAAGATTTTTAATTATAATTAATCTAGAATAAAATCTATTTTACAAAATATTAAGATTTTATTAATAAAATTTGATATATTAAGAAATTTTAGTATAGGAGATTTAATTCTAAAAAAAAACTAAAAATAATGCTAAATTCAGTTTATTAAAAATTTAATTTATTAAGACTGCTTATGTATATAAAAAGTAAAGATTATCGTTATAGTGAAACTATAGAAGTATTTTAAAATAAAGTAACTTTTTTTTATTATTAAAATTATTAAATAGCTAATTAGTTTATTAAGATATAAATTTTCTAATATTCAAATTATCTACAATAAGAACAAGATCTTCTAAGTTGATTAATGCAATTTCTAATAATATGATTCTATTGTTTGTAAGTATAATAAGTTATACTAATATTATTATTATTTTAACTTCTATTATTATAATTAGTTTAAGATTAATAATAATCTTTTATTATATATCTATTATATTTATAATTATAACAATTTTTATTATTATTATTTTCTTTTTAGTTATTATTATTAGATCCATTATTTCTTCAGTTATTGTTAGATAAATTTTCATTAATTGTTTAAGAATTGTAGTAATTATAGTTAAAAGCTGTTTAAATTCTTTTAATAGTTTTACATTATTTTTGTCAATTAATTATTGTATACTTATAAAATTTCTTCAATTATTTCATCATGTTAATTAAAATAAATTATATTAAAAAAATATCCTAAAAAAGTAGTATCTTTAAATAAAATACATTTTATAGAATAAGCTTTATTAATTATTTTCTTTACATTATAAAGTATAGTCATAACAATTACAATATGAAATTCTGGTTAAAATTCTTGTAGAAATTATTTAATCTTTCTATCTTCTGTTATATTATAATTAGAATCTAATTTTAAATACAAAGATTTTATTTCAATAGCATATTTATTAAATGATTATTTAAGTTATTATTTATAATGTCAAAATGTAAGATATCATTAAGTCTTTTGAGTTGTATAATAATGTTTAATAAATTAATAAACAAAGATCTATATTTTTGATTCTGATTATTCTAATAATGAATGTCTTTTTTATTTTTAGCTTTATTATACTAAGTGTAAGCAAATTTTTTAAGAAAGATAAGATAAAAAATTAGATATCATCAATCAGAAATTTCATTTGCTTTATATGTATTATTGTATCAATCTAATTAATTTTAAAAATCTTGATTTTAATCTTAAAATAAATCTTACAAATTAAAATACTCCTTGTAATTTTTTAAGTAATTAAATATTTCATTATCAGTAGTAATCAGAATATTATTAATATTCTTAATTATATAGGAGACTATTAAAAGTCTCTGAATATTTTTTGACTTATTAAATAACTTAAAATTTTATAATATAAATGAAAATGTTTAATATTTTATTAAAATCAAATATTTGCTAAGTTTTTATATTAAGAAACTAATACTTAATTATGTCTTCTTTTGCTTTAATTACAGCTTGAATTTGTTGTAATATACTATCAATTAAATTTTCAAAGTTTTTCTATGCTTTATTAAACATATCATTCAAGTTCATTAATATTTTTTTCTTTTTACAAATACATTTCTTAATATTATCTATAGCTTCTCAATTAGATTAAAGTCAGAACTTTGAGTTAACTAAGAAAATTTATACAAATTATTTTTATGTAAAAATTTTTACAACTTTTAATGTATATAAATAAATATTATTCTCCTAAAACTAATTATTACTATTTAGAAATATATATATTATGATTTGCATGATATACCTTTAAGAAGATAATAATATATAAAACATTAGTATTATTTTAAATAATAAAATAATAGGTTCTATACCTTATCTTAAAAAGCATTTCCAAAATATTTAACTTAAGTTATACTTTACTATTGCAGAAATATAAGAAATATATATTCTTACTAATTTTCATCAAATTTTATTATATTAAAATTGTTAAAATTGAGAAAAAGTTGATTTGTCACTCTATAAACTTTAATCAATTGTCTTTTATCTAATTTTGATATTTTAAATATTATACAAATGTATCTTCATATTTGCTAATAAGATTAAAACTTGTATTAAGTAATATGATTATTTAATCTAATTATAAATGTATAGCTAATAGTATAAATTAAAATACCTTGACTAGTATTTTTATTCTAGAATTGTTAAATTTCTAAAATACATAAATAATGGTTCTTTTTATTATTATTAGTTATAAATTTCTTAAGCTGATTTTATTATAAAAGTTTAAGAAGTAATTATAGACTAGAGCAAGGTTTTAAATTAGTTATTTCAGTATTATCCATTTTTTTTAAAGTATCAAATACTGTTGATATATCATATCTAACTGTTATCATAATAGTTCAATAATTATTATCAAGTTGATAGCAAAAATATATAATATTATATTGTTCTACAATTAATTCTTTAAATATTTTTGGGATTAAAATTTATTTTTTAAAATCAAAATAAACAAACTGAATATATATTTTATTAGATTTGATTTATATAAATAAAAAAAATGTTTATTAATATTTTTTATTTTTTTTTTATAAGATTGATTCTCTTTAAAGTATTTATAAATAAAAAGGATTATTATATATATATAATTAACTCTCTATAAATGCATTTTCCCTTAAGACTAAATATAAATATGTATTTAAAAAAGATATGCATTATAAAATATATATAAATTTATATAAAATTAAGATAATACAAAAATTTATAAATAATCTATATAAAATTTTTTTATGTATTTAGCATTAAGACCTAAGTTAAGATCTGATAAAAAGATGCATTTATAAAGGATATTCATTTATAGAAAATGCATTTATAAAGAATTGCTGTATATATATGTTTATAAAATTTTTTTTATACATTATTATACAACTTCTAATTAGTAAAATTCAGTATAATAAGGTTTTTTAATATAGAAAAATCTGTATTATACTAAAAATTTATTGTATTGTAAAATTTGCTATATCACAATTCATTATATTAAGAGTTGACTATACATACTGTTTAATTTCTAAATAAATTGAAGAAATTAAAGACCTAAAAAATAATATTTCTGTATATATAATAGCAAATGAATATCATATAAATAAGAATTGTATTTATAATATATAAAATGATTATGAACATTTGTAATAGGATAAGAATTATACCTTAAAAAATATTTTTAATAAAATATCTTTTGTTTTTTTAACTTTTTCTTTAAAAGAATTATCCTAAAATCATATAAAATATTTTTTAGTTAAGTATAATACTATAATTAAAAAAAAATAGCAAAAAAAGAAAAAGAAAATATTGAATTTCAAACTTGCTCAAACTTCTAATTCATATATCTAATTTAACAAAAGAACTAGAAGAAGCAGAAATGCAAATAACAGATATTGATTCCTTATCTCAATCTTTTTCTAAGTAATTTTTATGAACTGGAAGTTTTAATTGAGAAGAATCATATAAAAAAAAAAAAAGAAATTATTGAATCAGAAAGAATCCTACTATTAAGTCTTAGTTATTAATTTTAAAACATATAAGATTTACATTTTACTATCTAGGTTTTTTTTAATTTATCAGTTAAACAGTATAAAAAACTTTTACTATTTTGCAGATTTTAATTAATAGATGGTGAAGCTATTATTTTGAGATGAAAATATCTCTTAATTGTAGTATTCTGAATTCATAGATCAATTTTTAGTTTAAATTTCTTCCTTATACAAGAAATTGATAGGTTTATTTATTCTATATTTTTGATCTACCTCAGCTAAGATGAAAGCATTTTATTCTTTCATTATAGTGAATTAGTAAAGGTGGAAGAACAATTTCAAATATAGATAGCATTTTTTATAGGTGATATTAGGATCAGATAAAAAATGTTTAGAGTGTATACTGATGTGAAATAAAAATACTTCTATGTTAATATATGATTTTATGTCACAGACATGTAAGTCTTACAAAATATGATCAGCTCAGATTGGGTTAGTACAATTCTATGCAAGATGATATAAAAAACACTTTAAATTAATAATTACATTCCTGATGCATATTGTATATAGACATTTATACATAAAGATTGTCAAAAGATAAGGGCAATTATTATTAAATGTTAGATTAAGAAATAAGATGATAAAAGTACTTAACGTGATTTCCTTATCTAATCTAATCATTTTATTTTTTTTAGTGTTTTTTGATTATCTGAAAGAATTTTTTTAGGCTTGTTAGTTTAGTTGTTAGTATGATTACTTCTTTTATGTATGAATACATTTTTTAAATATTTACTACATAATCTTTTTCATTATCCTGTAATAATTCCATGGTTCAGATGACTTATTTCTGTAAGGTAACATTGATTTAGCTAACAAACCAACCTAATAGGTAAAATAAAATAGAGTAAATATTACCTTACTCTTCCAAACTGCTATTATTAGTTCTACCGCCTTGTTTAAAAATTTAATATCTTCTGGTATACTATATAGGTTACTCTTAGAGAGATGATGTACACTAAACTACATTAAATTATCAGATTTTTTTATATATATTAAAATTATATATAAATTACAATTTTAGTTATCAATTAAATATAATTTTTGTGTAATAAATAACTAACAATAAAAATTATACCAAAATAATTCGCAGGTTTTATATTTATTATAAAATAAAATTTATATTTTAATAGACTAATATTTAGTGTGTCCGCCTTTAGCCTTAATTACCGCATTAACACGATTAGATAAGCTTAAAATTAAGTGATGTATCATCTCTATGCTAATTTTTCTCCATTCCTCTTGAACTATATTTATTAATTCCTGTTTACATTTAAGTAAAGGCTTTCTTTTTCTAACCTGCTAATCTAAATGATTCTACAGGTTTTCAATCAGGTTAAGATCAGGGCTTTATGCCACCCAATCTAAAATTGAATTATTATGTATTTTCATCTACCAAATGCTATAATTTAATGTATGACATAGAGCTCCGTCTTGCTGAAAAATAGAATTAGGATAGTTACTAACCCATGGTATGAAGTGGTTAGCAAGAATATTGATATATGCGTCAGAATTCATACTTTCTTCTACTACAACTAAAGGTACAACCCTATGCTAACCAAAACAACTCCAAAACATCACTGAACCACCACTAAATTTAATTGTAGGTAAGATACAATTTTTATTATAAGCTTCTCCAGGACTTCTCCAAACTCTTATTCTTCCATATGATTCAAAAAAGCAAATCTAGACTCATCAGACCATATTATCTTTTTCCATTTATCATCCCAGTTTCATTTCTTTCTACTTCATTTTAACCTATCCTTTTACTATTTTTGGGTTAAAAGGGATTTTTTATGAGCGACATAACTTCATCATAAAGGTATTTTCTAACAGTATTATTATGCAATATGGTATCAAGACTAGAGTTTAATCTGCTTGTTATATCACTAAGAGAAACAAACTGATTATTTCAAACGATACGTTGTAGGGTCTATTTATCACGTTAATTAAGTATTTTAGGATGACCAGGACGCTTCTCAGATATTGCAGAACCTGTTTCTTTGTATCTTTTTATAGTATTGTTGACAATGCTAGTGGGAATACTAAGCTAAGTTGAAATAACCATTTGCTTGGTATCACTTAGATATGCACTAATAATTCTTTTACATTAAGCTTCAGATAGCTCGTTTCCACGCATTTCTATTTTGAAGAAGATAAAGAATATGTATGTATTATTTTTTTTATTATTTTTATGTACATTAGGGAGAAATCGCAAATTTATTATGGATGTGATAAATCACGTGATTATAAATCTAATAATTTAATGTAGGTTAGTGTATATATCTAACAGGAAGATCAAGAGTTATGATCATAAGAACTGATCCTGCAAAGTATATGAATTAGAAAATTATCCAGCTAATCAGAAGAAAATTATAATAACATAATAACATACCTTTATGAATATATCCTATCATTTTTATATTGTTCATTTTTTTAAGTTTCAATCGACACTTTTGCACAAACTAATAAATATATCTTTTAACATTTTAGGTAGCTTTAGACTAGATTTATTAAATCACTTGGTAGTATTTTGACCTTCATAATGACTTCTAACTTCTGAACCTTCAATTCATATTGTATTCTGCCTGAATATTTTTGTATTTTCACATTTTTTCTTCTTTTTAAGTATTCTTTATATGATAATAATTTTTTCAATCTGAACTAACTAGGCTTGATGATTCAACACTAATAAAAATTGTGGCTAGTTAATAAAATGTTCTTGCAATTTTGATATTTTATTAATATTTATCAAACAATATTAATATTTAGAATATCATTGTATATTCTATCAATAACAAGTTTCTACATGTTTATGTTATATCAATTTTCAAGATATTTCAAGAAGAATCCACTTGAATTACGTTCGTATTGTTGTACTCTGCAAATAAAACACATATTAAATCATTTACATACTGTTCATACTCTTTAAATTTAGTATTCTGTACTATACTTACAGACTGTAAATAGAATATGTAAGTGTTTCGATTTCAAAATTTGAATCACTAAATTTAGACTTTCTTATCATCTTTCTGATCTCATCCATACTTTTCTGTTTAAAATATGTTAAACTATGACACAATAATCTTGTTCACAATGTATTTTCAATAAACCTTATCATAATATTTTATAAGATTTTTGTAAAGTTCGTTACTTAATTCCTATTCCTTCTTGACATTTGTTGATTCTATTTCATCTATTTCATATTCCTTTGATTATTGGATCGTCTATATCAATTATGAATGAATATATTAAACTATCAACTATCATAAAATTAAGCAAATTAAATTATTAGACTAAAAAATTTTTAAACATTAACTCAATATACCATATTCCTCTAAAAATAAACACCTCTTTTTTGCTATAGAGATGCTTATTTTCAGATACTAAAAAAATTTGCTAAGATATCAATCTAGAAACTGCATCAAATATTAAAAATGAAGATCCTAAATATCATAATTGCTGATTGTCTTATTATGCAATACACAGATCTATTAAATTAAGTTACATATGTATACATAAACACATGATGATCTTTCTTCATTTATCTAAAAATATTATAAAAAACAGTCACAATACAAACAAAAGGTTAAGTCACAAAAAAATAAAAAAAATTGCTAAATGAAAGTGGATATCATACTCTCTCTCTCAAAAGTTACAGGTTATAGATTATGCAAAGAAGTATAGAAGAAATAATGTTGTTGTACATTTTGAACTTGATGCTAGCATGATTAGACGTTGAATGAAAATACGCATGAACTGATCAAGTGAAATAAGCAAAAATAGTAAACAGGTTAGATTTGGCTGAAAAGCTTTCTTTTTTAAAGCTAAAAGAAAGCTGTATAATTAGATAATGAAACAAAGAAAGCAGGCTTTTACAGTAACTTATGTAATAATATGATATAGAATGCCAAAACTATTGGAAGAACCTGAAATTTTAATTCTTTATAATAATGCATCAAAGTATTTTAAAATGTTTCACTATTGGCTAGTTGTATTTTTGAAATGATATAAACTGGCATTATAAAGACATACAAAAATATTCCAAAAACTTCCAATTTAAACTCAAAATTTACTAGAAAAATTTTAGCAATTTGTTATTTGTTTTAGAACAGAAAAATCCTTCAAAATGGGTAAAATTTTTAATATGGATGAGACACCTGTCTGGTTTGACATGGCTGGCAATATTACAGTCAATCTAAAAGGTGAAAAAACTGTGTATATTCGAACAACAGGTAACAAGAAGAATCAGTTTACTGTGATTTTGACATATGCTGCAGGTGAGAACTGATTTATGGAATTTACTGAAAAGGAATGCAAGAAAAATTTTATTGTACTTATAGTTTTTTATTCATTTTTATAGATGGTATTAGATTACTACCTATCTGCATTTTTAAAGAAAAGCAGATGTCATGAAGAGAATAAATTCTTTCTAGAATAGTAGTGTAGTTTCAGAAAAATGCATAGATGAATGCTGATCTGATGAAAAGGTATGTGGTTTATCTTAATGATGTAAGAACTAATAATATTTTAGCAATGTTAGTATATGATTCATTTAGGGATCATATTGAAGAATTGGTAAAATTAAAGTTTCATGAAAGTGGATATAATTTGGTGATCATTCTAGGCGTATTAACTAGTATTTGTCAACCGTTTGATGTTGCAATTAATAAACCATTCAAAGAAAATTTACAAAGAGAATAGTATAGCTAGATGTCTAAGGGTGATACAGGAATAACTTCTGCAGGAAACCTTTGTCAAGCAAAATTAAGTGATGTTTACATGTAGGTCAAATGTTTTTAGAAGGCAATTTCAGATGAAATTATTATCAGGTTCTTTAAAAAATATAAGATATCAAATTCTTTAGACAGATCTAATGAGAGTGAAGATGATAGCAAAAATGAAAGTGAATATGAAAGTATAGATGAGAGCATAGATGAAAATAAAGATAATAATTTGGATATTATATATATTGATAGTGATTGTGATGGTAATGATAATATTGATAACAATAATAGCATTAATAGTGATTAAGATGATAGCATTTAAAATTATTAAAATAAACATTTTTTACAATGAGTTATATAATATATATATGAGTGCCGAAATAATAATAAATAATAATCAGATTTTAATTGAATAAATTGTGAGGATGCTTATTTTCAGATACTAATAAACCTTAGTGATGCTTATTTTCAGAGAGTGTTTATTTTTAAAGGAATACAGTACTTACTATTCATTCACAAAATCTGAAAAATTTTCGTAAATAACATCTTTCACAAAGTGTCCTGTATATAAAATCTTCACTTTCAATCATCTTTCATTCTGTCATATTTCTCTTTGAACAATTTTTTAAGAATATCTTTATCTATGTCTTCATATGTGTCTTTATCTTCAACCTTATTCTTCTTTATTATAACTTCTGCAATATATATAATGGATTATTAATATCAATTGTTACTGTAAATAGAATTAAATTAGAAATTTGTTCAACAATTCTCATACCTCTGATTTTTCTATTTTAGTTTTTTCAGTTTCTAACTTGTATAATAGTAGACGCTTTATTTTAAACACATCTATGAAACATATTAATAAATTATTACCTAAAGCAATTTGAAATATCATTTGATCTCACATCTTTTTTGTGAGAGAAATAAATTCTTTATTATCATATTTTACTGAAATTGTACGTTGATTATTGATATTATACTAAGTTGTAAGGTTGGATCAATCTAGTCTAGTCTAATTGAGTCCAGTCTAAAAAGACTGGTTTTTCATCTTTCTTTGAACTGGACCAGTCCATAAGTCAGTTCTAGGACTAGTCTTAAGACTGGTCTTATATCATTCAATCCTTTACCAGTCTGATCTAATTCAAAATTTATTTTCTCTCAAAACAAACAAATTTATAAGGTTGGTTCAAGGATCAGTTTAAAATATACTAGAAAAAATATATATATAAAATGATCAATTAATAAAATAATTGTATAAATAATAAATAAAAAAGTATAATAAATAATTGCATATGAAATAATTCCTGCGTCTTCTTGATCTTGTTATTTTTCCATTTTTGATATTTTCATTTTGAATATTATCGTTACAATAAAATATTAGAATAAATTCAAAGACTGACTTATAGTCCAGACTGTTTCATAAGAGAGATGAAAACTGGGTCTATCTTCTTTACCTAATCGATAAAAATGTTAATTAATATTTCTTTCGTTCTATAAAAATTTAGAAGTTCACCTGTAGATGAATATTAGAAGTTAGATTAGGACATTTCAATTCTTTTGTTCACTCTATTCCTAATATATCAAGTGTAGAATTAAGAATAATACATGAAAGAAAAATTTTAAAATAACAATAAACAAAAAGAAGCTTTGAACTAAAAGCTATTCTTAAGACGAAAAGTCTTAGCTTGCATTAAGTGTCAAATGAAGAGTTCATCACTAGAGATGAAGAGTTCTAGCTTGCACTAAGTGTTGAATGAAGAGATCATTACTGTTAGACTAAGTTCTTAATATGTTCGTCTATATTTCTTTTCTAAAATGTTACCTTCCATTTATTAAGAATCTTTCGCGCTTTTCTTCTGTATATTATATTAAATTCAGAAACTGAATCTTCTACCCTTTGAAGATCCTTTTTTATGTAATTCAGAAGTTTCTTCCTTTTTTTTTATCCTGATTTCTCACGATAATATTCTAATAAAATACTGCAATTTCAGTCTTTAAGCAGAGTAATATGGTAAAAATGCATGAAAGAATGTATTAATTATTCAATTATGATTATGTAAGTTGATACTCCTTCACCTGTAGACTTTCACATACTATTATATTTTTGCAAGCAAATTTGCTTACATTATAGACTAAGAGATAATACTCATATTGAAGTATAATAAACATTTAACTTATCTGCGATTTTATTAGTTAAATTTTGTGATTATCATTTTTAAAATATCACATATAATTATTAATTTTAATTGGAACAAAATTGATTGTCATAAAAATTACCAAATAAAAAGGTTAGTTTTGACTACAGTCGTTCCCCTTTATAGTCACACCCTAGAACTAAAAATAAAAAGTGTGATTATAATAAAAAGTTACTATATAGGTAGATTTTTATATGTTATTACTAAGTGTTAGTTCTGAAAGGGTGTAACTATAAAATACTGTGATTATAAAAGCATAATAAACATTCATTATATTATGTGATGATAAAATCAAATGTTAATCTTTTTTATATTGTGTAATGTTGATTTCAATTGATTTAAAGTAATAAAAACAAGATCAATAATATTTCAAAAACCAATTTATCAATACGCAGTTTTTTTGTATCGATATATTATTTGTTTCTTTTTTTACATTTGGGTAAAAAAAGATCTAAAGATCTCTACTCTTAAGAAAGTTAGATGAAAGCCAAAATTTTAAGGTTAAAATTATACATATTACAATATATTTTATTTAATAACTTATAATTTACTAAGTTTAAAATATTTTAAAGTCTACTAATATTTTTTCTATTATTGTTGCTTCTTTATTATCTAATATTTCATGATCTAATAAACTATTTACCTTTTTATAATCTTTTTATATAGAATTTTACATTAAAGATAACACCTTTTTTATAAAATTTTTTATAATTATTATTTTGTTCTAAAAAACATTTATAATGAAAAGTATGATCATATACAAATATTATACCTTCTTCTTAATCTAAATATTTACATTAATCACAAATATTATTAGATAGTGGTTTAAATGTATGATATCTAGTATATTTATAATTTTATTTTTTAATTTAATGTTGTAAGTTCCTTTAATTTTCTACTTTTTTTCTAATTTTTATGATTATTATAAAAAATATAGATATATTTAATATTTTTATATTTTTGATTTAACGTTAATTCAAAAAATTTTATATAAAAAATTTATAAAAAAATAGCCAAAAAATATTTTTTAATAGTCTAAATCTAACCTTTCTATTTTAGTAATTTTTATAACAATAAATTTTGTACCAATCAAAATTAATAATTATGTGATATTTCAAAAATGATCATCACAAAATTCAACTAATAAAATCACAGATAAGTTAAATGTCTATTATGCTGATTATAATGAGATTTTTTTATATAATGAGGGATTTATATGATGTTATTATACAGAGGGTAACTATAGAGGAGGAGGACTGTATTAAAAAATATTTTTTAGCTATTTTTTTTAAATAAAAATTCTTGAATTAAATCAAAAATATAAAAATATCAAATATATCTATATTTTTTTGTAATAATCATAAAAATTAGAGTAAATTATAAATGCTTATCTACTAGATAACATACATTTAAACTACTATCTAATAATATTTATAATTAATGTATTAAATATTTATATGTATAGATTAAAAAAAAGGTATAATATTTATATATAATCATGCTTTTTATAAATTATTTTTTAGAATAAAATAATAATTGTAAAAAATTCTTTAAAAAAAGTATTATCTTTAATGTAAAATCCTATATAAAAGATTATAAAAAGATAATAATATTAATAATAGTTTATTAGATAATGAAATATTAGATAATAAAACTACAGAAGAAGTATAGTGCCGGAAGTCTTAACTCGACAATAAAAATTGTAACACTTAAAATTTTTTCAACTTCTCAAAAAAGTAAAATTTTA
>CAJVPQ010001222.1:0-19529 GCA_910591825.1 Funneliformis caledonium
AAAAATTAAAGTTGGCTATTAAATTTAAAAATTGCGATAATTTTAAAGTGGTCCAATACTTTTGACCGGGGAGTGTATATCCTTTATAGATTTAATTAAATATAACTAAATCAAATATTGAATAATATAAGTATTTTTCAAAAAAATCAAATTAGTTTTATATAATAAATCTAAATAAAATATTATATACTGTAGATTTATATAATTTTTACTAAACAAATTAATTTACTATATTTGTAATAAGACTCTAAATATCTTTCTTTAACTTATAAATAATATATAGTAAAATGTATTTTTATAATAACTTAGTTAATATTAATGCTAAAAAATGTGATTTTATTATTATTAAATTTTTTTATCAAGATTTTTTTAACGAATATAAGATCATTAAAATTTAATTACTAATTAACTTAAAAATAGAGTTATGTAGGATAATGAATTTGAAAATAATCTTATAATATGAAATTCTAGTTAAAATTAATATATAAACTCTATGTAAACTTTAATATGAGTTATATAGAAATATTTAAGATTTTTTTATAATATATTATAATTGAAATTTCTGATTTACAAATTATTATTAATTTATAATTTGCTATTTATGTATAAAATTTTATTATCAAATATATACAATTAACCTTCTATATAATTACTTTTCCTTTATAAAAAAAATTTTTATTAAATAATAAATTTATTAAAAAATTCTTTTTTATAATCATATTATTTTATTTTAAAAGATATTAATAAATTTTTTTAATTATTATCACCAGATTTATTTTCAGTTATCTTAATGTCTAAGTTGAAAGGTTATAGCAGTTAATTCTATACGTTTGAGTTTCTAACCTTAAGATTTTTTCTAAGTCTTACAGGTATCCATTATACTTAAATTAACTTAGTAATTTATTACATTTTAAAATTTAAGATATATTAATTGAACTCATAATAATAAATTTAATAGCAAGTTAGTATAAGGTATTACAACAAATCCTAGATGAGGGACAACGTTGAAGGGAAAAGTAAATTTATATGAATTTAAATTAATTTCTTTATTAATAACTTGAAACTTGTAAACAACTTATAAATATGTTAATTTATAACTTAAACAAAAAGCTATTTTATTTATACAAAATAAATTTATTATAGCTAACTATTTGCTACGTTATAAATTAACTATTTTAGTAACTTCAGCTATAAAATAATAATAAAAGATAATAAATAAAGATATAAAATATAAGATAAAATATATAAAGTAAGAAAATAAATAACATAATGAAAATATTTTAAAATGAATAATTGCCTATTATTACGAATATAATTAGAATTTGCAGTATCAAAAGAATTAGGTAGATTTTAATTGATCAGATAAATTATGTAGATTTTTAATATTTTTTTGATTCGTCTGACACAGTAATTATAGATCATTACTGCGCATTATCATTTGATAGTTCTCATGTGATATTTTTTATATTTGTAATAATATCCATTTCTAACACTAATATTGTATAAAATTTATAAAATAGTTGATATTCTTAGATTACATAAATTTTTATTTTTAGATTTTAATGATAACTTTTATTTCATAAATAAATTATATTTAAGTGAAGTCATTCAAAAGAGATATTCAAATAATAATAATATAATAATCATTTATGCTTTAAATGTAAATTACTTATATATTAAAGAAAATATAGAAAAATCTAATAAAATTAGTTAAATACAGTGGCTGACAAAAGTAACGTAACAACGTATTTTTAGTTTAAACGCTTATAACTTATTAACTACAAATGCTAGAAATATAATTTTTGATTCATTTTAATCCTTACATTTTGGAAAATATCCTATAAAAATTTATTAGCCAATTAATAATGCCAACTTTGTATAATGTAAAGATCTACATTAAAAATAGTACTTAATGACTTTTGAGTTTAGAAAACTTTTTTAAGCAGACTAGCTATCATAAAACTGATACTGGATTCTGATTCTCCTCTACGTGGTGATTATAATAAGCTAAATTTCGTTCAAATCAGACTATCCTATCAGGAGTTATTGCGCAGCAAAGATTGGCATTTTACTATGAAAAAATAAGTCTAACCAATTTTATATGGGTTGATTGTTAGGAAAATTAGGTTCTGGGAATTTTTTAGCAAAATTGAGATTTTTATTGCATTTTAGTTTTTGATGTTATTAAATTAAAATGTATTAAGCTCTTTATTTTAGTCAAAAATTTCTTAGAACCTGATTTTCCTAGAAACACTCCCATATTAACTTGTAATGTTTAGCTTCATTATATTATTTAATTTACTTTCATTATTTATATAATTTATATTATTAGTATTATTTATAATTATAAGAAAGTGTAGTTACGTATTAATTAAGAATTTATATAAATAGATCTATAAGTTAATTTAAAGTTGACAAAATATTTAGATAGAGTTCTGAAAAATTCTTAGATTAGACTTATATCTTCACAAATTAATAAAGATACTATTTTATACTTTCATAATATTACATTAGTAAATTATAATAAATTATTTAAAAGGTTTAAAATCAAATTATAAACATAGTAAATCATATGATCTGTAACATGATTTTAATAGCAAACCTCTTATTAGTTAATCATAATTTCTCTTAAAAAAGATCTTTGAATTGAAATATTTTGTTTATTAGCTTGGTTTTAATATAATTCAAAGTCTAATAGCAGTTATTTGAAAGATTGAATAATAATTATTATAGATAAAAAAATTTAACTAATATATGAAAATTATAATTTATCAACTTATTTAAATAATATATATTTACTCAAATATTTAATTATATTGAATAATGACAATGTACAAATTGTTATCATTCTAACTGGACCATTCAATATTGTGCATATTTACTTAAATAATTTCAACTGTCTGTTTATGTTTGATTATTGTTTCGTTAATACAAATATTTAAAGAATTAATATTTCATGAATTTAAGACAGGAAATGCTTACAGTACTTCTTAAATAAAGACCACTACATCAAAATCATATTTTGCGTAATTGATATCTTTCTAAAAAAAGCAGTCAACCATAATATTACTAATAGTCACAAAGAAAATACAGTTCCTTGATCCTAATAAGAAAATTAATAATCTACTTACTAACCCTGTTTTATCTAGCTATGGAGGTTGGGATTGCAAAATCTTAAGGCTTAGATGTAGCAAAAGGATTGCATAAAATATAACAAGCATAAACGATAATAAAAATGTTACGATTTGAACTGGTAATCTCCGAAAGCAACGTATGACCATGAGCAAGTGTGGCCTCTGTAGCAACTAATTTATCACGCAAATTCCATATTCCATTGCTTGGAACAAAAGCAGCATTACGAGAAGAAGGATGATATCGTATTTTTAGAGTAGATAAAACGCTGGCTGAAACTACAACCATTTCTTCCTCATACACTCGTTTTTCGATAACTAAGAATATCTAAACATTGTCCAATTTTATTTGCACGACATGAGGTGGCTATCAAGAAAACTTCGTCATATCCGCTGTCTGCCTTTCGTTCAATTTGCGAATATAACGTGGTCCTAATAAACGGATTTATGATTAGAATACTTTTTTTTAAAAAAAAAAATTTGCATATTTTGAGTACCTCAACTACTTCACAACTGTACTTCTAATGGTAAAACTGTTTCCTTTCGGATGACAACACAAGGAAGAAATGGATATCATAGAAGTTTGTTGTACGTATTTCGAAAGTATCTATCTTATCATCAAATTTAATATTTGACGAGGCCTGGAACCATCTCCATGATGTATAATGCGAATCTTTATATTCTTTCAAGTTTAACAGATCTTTTCTTGAATTCCTACATTTAGATCATTAATAAATATTAAGTCCGAGCATCTAAATACTAAATCACAACTTTCATCAAAAGCGGTGGCGCTTACATCAACATTTATAATCATATTTAGGTGTAGGCAAATTGGATTTATGCCAAATTTCAACACCATCAAATCAAACTTGCGAGATTGATTAGTATAAAATGATCTCCAAATTGCTTTGCAATTCAAAAATGGTCGGTGAACTAATTCCTAATTAAAGTTAAAAGAGCAAAATTTGATTAATTATACAAAATTTGTAATCAATATTTCTAACAATTATAAACAATTAACCTGTTAAAATCTTTGATGTTTAGTTCATTTTCCATCGAGGAATCTATGAAGTTCTTCCTAAGAGTTCGTTTAGTAGTGTTGAAAAACCAGCATACTCTGGAAGACATATATCAAAAGTGGCTGGATCGCAAAAAACGGTCTAGCAGCAAAATATTTTCCTACGATCATCGAATACGGTGTTATGCCAATACCATCAGCATTTAAAGCTTTAAAATTCAGAATAAATTCTTCTGTTCAAAGTCAAGAACTTCAAGTGTGAATATAGCTTCATATTGGTGGATATTTGTGTCGGTTACTCAAAAAAAGTTGACCTTGAATTTTATAGGACGGCCTGAACGACCTAAGCCAGTACGTTCTATCATTTTTAAAGACCTGTTTAGTGATTAAGCAACCATTCCTTGAGCAACTCGTCATAAAGTGATGATGATAGATTTCATTCACGTTGGCAGTGCGCTTGTTAGCAAATATTAACATAAAAGATTACATGGGAGTACGGCTTAAACATTCTCCATCTCGCTGTACCAATCTTTTCATTCGACTAATAACTATGTCTCTCTAAAAAAAAAAACAAAAGTCTTTATTTATGCGGTAAGCTAGTTGATTCGAAACGTTGAAGACCTTTCAAACTATAAAGCCGGAGAATATACTTGTCATCCCGAACAGGGAAAACATTGGCGCGGCAGACTTACTTTATTATTCCAATGCCCGAAAACTATTCAATCAATCAGGCTGAGCTAGCAAAAATAGGTGAAAACATATGTATATAAATTATAATATATGATAGCATGAATATAATGATAGACTTGTAACAAGTAAAACTAAGTCCCAAAAGCACCAGATCATTCAAATTATTCAATCATTGATACCGAATCTAATATCGGTATTATAGAAGATTGCTAGGAAAATCAGGTTCTGGGAATTTTTTTAGCGAATTTCAATGTTTATTGCATTTTGTAAATTATTGCGACATACCATTTAAGATAGGCATTTTAGGATCAGTATTTGACAAAATTTAAAATTCGACAAGGACATTAATTTGTTTTTTAAAAAATAAAAATAAGTCAAGATTTTATTTTAGAATACGATTCCAGAATTTGTTCATAATTTTGTTTAGTGGAATCGTTAATCGGAAATTCAGAAGTTCTTTTATTTTTTTTTTTTATTTAATTAAATATTTGGAGTTTGCGTCGTTATTAACCTAATTTCTTCAAAAGCTCTTTTTTTTTATAATTAATAGATTAAGAAAATTCTTAACTTCTAAACTTAAATTACCATTTTAATAGCATTTTTAATTGCAGTTTCAATCTTGTGATTAAATATATAATTATTGATCATACGGGCATTTTGTAATAAAAAGGAGGTAAATTTGTTACATAAGAAATTATTTATTAATCGCCTATTAACACTATTCTTTAATTTTTCATGACTAAATACAGTATATGCAAGTATTTTTTAAAAACCGACGCAAAAAAACAGGTATCGCTATCTAAGGTTAGGACTTAGTATATGACGTCATTCTTGTTATTTACGAATGACGTAAATGATGATTGTTCATTGGCCAATTTTTGTTTCTTGGAAAATAAATAGAGGATCCCACAACTTCTTTTACCTTTATTCCAACTTTTTCTTTACTTTTGGTGGGTATTAATTTTGTAATTTCTTTTTTTTTCTTTTTTTTTTATAAAAAAGAAATAAGCCGAATAACAACTTACATTTTATTATTTCAAAGAATCTTTTAAACGATGACTCGAAAAACACGACAGGTTCGCGTTCAAGGAGTCACTCGTGCTGTTGTCGCGCCAAGGCGACGACCTATTTCTTCAATTTCCCTTTCTTCCATTCCCCTTCAGTTCCTTCTTCTTTAACTCCTTTAACAGCTGTATCTTCTTCTCCTTCCCCTTCTCCAACAGCTGCTTCTCCTTCTTTAGCTTTTTTCCCTCACTCTCCCACTTTTCCTGTTTCTTCTCCTATTTCTCCTACTTCTTCGATTTCCTCCACTCCTCCTGATTTTTCTCCTTCTCCTATTCTCGCATCATCTTCTGTTCCTCCTCCTATTCCTTCTATTCCTCTTACCGCACTTCCTAATACCACTTTATATCGTTCTCCCCCTTCTCCTCCTTCCCCCTCTTTAAGTTCATCCCCTTTTTCATCTCCTTCTACTTCTTCCATTTCTTCGTCTTCTTCTAATTCTTCTACTCCTACTTTTACCCTCCCAGTTTTTTACCGTCCTTTTATTTAATATCGTCTTCTTAGGTGGCCAGAGCCGATGGATCTTGATCCACCAGGCATTTTTGTTGAAACCCCTTTTATCCCCCCTAATCAGTCCGAACCAATGGATCTTGATCCTCCTGGTTCTTACGTAGCCGTTGATTATGGTTTCTATCCCTTCCTCCTCCGTTTTTAACTGGCTACCTCTCCTTCTTTTGTCGTCTTGGCCGGCACAAAAATTTAAAAATTAAAATTAAAGTAAAAAAAAAATAAAAAAAAAATTCCCTTTTAATAAATTTCACTAGGGTGTTTATCTTTAGATAAGCATGACTACGATACAAAGGTATCGTATATATTATATGAAGTTGGCTGTTTGTCTTTCCTTTTTGCAATTAAAATATTCCCTCTTTTGGCCAATTCATCCGGATTCATTTTTTAGTTTAGAATTTATTATTATCTTTTACTATATATACTGTAATTAAAAAAAAATATTTATATGTATTTCGATGATGTCTTGAGGTGAACTTTTATTTAATTTATTTTTTCAAATTTATACCCACATTATATTCGTCTTCACATTCTCTTTTCACCTCAAATGAACTATCACATTTGATATGTGATGGTTCAAGTTTTCTTTAACCTGAACGAGCTTGCCACCTCTACGCGGTGTTTAGGAGAAACGGTTATAGTTTGTACTATTTCTGGCTAAGCGCAAGCATGTAAAAGTTGTATTTCATATTAATATTTGCTAATTTATAAATAAATCATATATACAAATTTTATTTTTAAATGATTTTTCATTAGTAACTCGGCATACGGTATTATTCGTAACAAATCAACACAATACAAACACATAATCTCCGAGTAGGCGGTTGAATTTTTCTAATTAATATATAGAAATTTTAAATAAATTTAAATTGACTTATAAATTATGATAAATTTGCCTTTAAATATGAAGGTAAATCCATTGAAGGAATAATTTTATCTTACATCGTTAATTTTAAATATAAATTTGAATGTAAAAAAACTAAAGTCGATACTAGAATCTCTACATATTAAATTGATAAAGGATCGATAAGCTTCGCAATAATTTATTGCGTTTATTCCGACACAAAATAACATCTTCAAACAATTATTCTCTAAATAATAATTTTTCTTCCCTCCCTTTTCCGTTTATTATGTTTCCTATTGCTTATTGTACTATCGGGTTTAAAGTCATGCTTCTATTGTATGATCGAAATCACAATTTCTGTATTTGCATGTCAGTATTATTGCGTGATAATAATAATGCTTGTCTACATTTATTCATACGCGTGAATTCCGATTTAACAATATTAATACACGGTCAAAACATTTTACCGTAAAATTCGTTCAACACTTTTTCGCAATGATAATTTTAATTGAAGATATTTTTGTTACACCAAATGCACGATCGACAATTAACTTGACAAAAGTGGTTAATATAAATCCCTTACAAAAAGTAAATTGAATAAAAATTCTCCAAATTATTTTTTTTTTTTTTTTTTTTTTTTTTTTTTTTTAGATACGGCATACAGATGTCAAATATATGGATTAATTGGATTGAAGAATCTATAACTAAAAAGCACATTAAATATTATGAATATGATCGTTTTAGAAATATTCAAGTGATTGATACCGGGGAGTTCGGAAAAGTTTATCGTGCGAATTGGAAAAATTAACAATACTTGGCATCAATACTACCGCGAAAGAAATTGTTCGTGAGGTAATTAATTATGAATTGATGCTCATGATATGTATAGTCTTTTGTAATATTCTATTGGAATTTTGTTGAAATTTGTGATTTTTTTGAAGATCGAACTTCGTCGTGATGTCGATTTTCACAACATTATAATTCGTTTCCTTGGTATAACGAAACCTGAATCAGGCATGATTTTGAATCTGTTAAATATTATTATTATTTTATCATTTATAAAATGACAAGTTAATGAAATAATACTTGTTTAATTTTTATTAGGAAATCAGAATGAACAACTTAAAATGTATCTATTAGTAATGGAATATGCTGAAGATGGCACCCTTCGAGATCATTTAAAGAAAAAATTCAAAGATCTTACTTGGAACTTGTCTTGTCAATTGACTAGTGCCTTCTTATGTTTGCATGATGAGGGAATCGTGCATCGTGATCTGGTTGGTCATTTTATGTTTTATATGCTTGTAATGAATATCATATGTATGAAATGTTTAGAATAATTATTTTATTTTGATTATTTGATGTTTGATGTTAGCATTCCAATAACATATTGGTTCATCAGAACAACATGTCAAAGAGGATTTATGAGGCGTCCGATCTTCAATCAAAATTATTTGGCATGGTTCAATATACTGATCCAAAAAGATTCAAAGGGCAACAATCATATCTATTAAATGAAAAGAGTGACGTTTATAGTGTTGGGATATTGTTATGGGAAATATCAAGTGGATATCCACCATTTTGCGCTGAAAATAGAACTTATGATGTTTAGTTAGCTCGGGATATTTTACAAGGTCTTAGGGAAGCGACTGTTCCTGATACTCTTGATGATTACTCTAAACTCTATATCGGTAAGTATGAATGCACAATATCAACTTGATTTTTAATTTCGATTTCTGATAAATTACTTCAATTTTTACATTTATTAGAATGCTGGGATGGCGAACCGGAAAATCGACCGTATATGTGTAATGTTGTTGGATTACGAATGATGATGGCAAGGTCCACTTTGACAATAGGTTACGACCAAAGTAAAAGAATATTTACTCTTGGCTATAAATAATGCAATTACGAATAACTATAAATGTTGTTTAAGTGTAGATTGTTTTAAGGAAATAATTTACGAAATTTAGCAGCAAAACTAATCCTTTTCTCATTATTCAACATGTGGGAGTTTTGCTATTAAAATCACGTTACGGATCATATGATTTACTATGTTCGTATCTGGATTCTAATAGCAAACCTCACATCAGCTTATGGTCGAAATCAAGAAGTAATCGAGGTTTTATTATTTTAATTTTTCGTTCTAACTCTCATTTGAAACTTATTATCAATTTAATTAATATTACAAAATATAAATATATAAAGGAAGAATGTATTTGTAACATCCTGTTACATGTCGTTATCTGTAACTACTTCGGAATTTATCACGTGACGGTACACTTATTTCCAAAAAAAGACATTTTCAGCAGAAAATTGATTCTGACCGGAATTATACCTTTGACCTAAATCTTGCAAATACTAATCCATAGACTCAAAATGATTGACATTCCGTGAGCTACATATATTGTTCATGACGTAATTGATGTGATGCTTCACGAGTCGAGTGATTACACTTCGCTCACTTTTTACAAGTTTTTTTTTACTCTTACAAGTTTTCTTTTACTCTTACAATAAACAAAGATGGATGTATCTGAATTTAATACTCAAGAATCCATTATCACGCTTATGACACCTCATGAAGGTATGTAAGTTCTTTATTTTTTTGCACGTTAAGTAGATACAATATTATTCCTTATTTCAGAACATAAGACTCAGAAGAGGAATCGGGACAATCACACCAGGATGATATTGATGAAGGTATGTTGTGTTTCTTATGATGTATTTAATTTGTTTTGCGATATTCTTACTTTTATTTTCTCATATAGAGCAGGTTGAACCGAGCAATATAGTACCTCAGGACATAGAAAGTGAAGGTAATATTATTTGTTTCTTCATATAAATATACTGCAATCAACTAAAAGTAGTAAAAATATCACTTTACCTTGAAGATTCAGCAACAAGACTTTGTATCAGTTGTATCTTTAGATCATGGGAAAATGTTGATAATATTATGAAGGCCTTCGGTAAAAAGCATGGATTTACGATTATAAAGAAACAATTAGGCCGCCACGATGATGAAAACATTAAGCATCGAAGTTTTGGATGTGAATTTAGCGGTTGTCATCAACCACAAAAACAGGTCGATTTTAATAGTCATCGAGATCGCAAATCGAAACACCAGCAATGTCCATAGAATGTAAATTTCAATTGCTCCTAAAACTCTCAAATCATAACTCTTACCACCTTCAATAATTCGCATAATCATACGTTACTTCCTGCTAATACTGAGAAATATTCATCAAAATACAGTTGCATTCCTGATGACGTTCTTAAAGAAGTCCAATTTCTCACTAAACACGGAAATTTACTGATTACCACTCAACGAAAGTTATTGAAGGCACGATTTCCAACTCTATCCAATCTTGACTGTGACCTTGCTAATGCAATACAAAAATACAAGGTTAAATCGGATGTAGCAAATGATGCATCTCACTTATTAAAGATATTAATTAAGCATAAATCAAATGATTTCGGATGGTTCGTTGAATTTCAGCTTAATCAAGAAAATAGACTTACTCAGCTCTTTTGGATGTCCCCAGCTCAGATTACTTTTTGGTTAGAGTATCATAATGTTATTTTAAATGATAACATTGCTAAAACAAACCGGTACCAAATGCCGTTATCACTTTTCCTTGTTGTTGATAAAAATACTAAGTCATGACTTGTAGCTCAGGCCCTTGTATCTGATAAAACGGTAGAATCTTACAAATGGGTCTTAGAGTGTACAAAAAACGCGACGATGACAGAACTATTAGTATTCGTCACTGATGCCGATCTCTCCATAGACGCAGCGATTGTACAAACTTATGAAACAGCTTACCCAATTCATTGTATTTCCTATATCAGTGAAAATCTACCAAAGAACGTTAAATCCAAACTTGGTGACCAGTATGAAAATTTTGTTCAAAGCTTTTTTCAATGTCGAAATAGTTTGTGTGAAAAGCTTTTCTATGAAAGATGGAACAAGCTGGTGGAAAAATTTCCTAATATAAAAGATTACCTCATGAGAGCTCTTTACCCCAGCCATCATGCATGGGCTCGTGCATTTACTTCCAAAATTTTCACCGCAGGAATACAAACTACTTCTCGTGTTGAAAGTTACAACAATGTTACCAAACGCGAATTATTAGCAAACAGTATATTATACATTCTTGCCGATGTTCTTGATGCACAATTTGAATACGAAGTTCAATGGAATTGATTTTATGAGTACTGCACCCTATCAACCTGCATGGGGATTATAACGGTTAGCCAAGACCTGTTTCCTGAAGTTGATAAAGTAATGTCCAAATACCTAACCCCTCAAATATTGTCAGCTGAACGTATTGAAATGGCACAATGCCTTTACTTTGTACTGAATAATGTGGAACCAAATATTGCCGAGGTATTTAGTATCTTTTTTGTGGGTTGAAATATTAACGAAATCTAACATTGACAAGTGCTATATAGGAAATGGATGTTGATGAAATAAACAGATTTATTGAAGATTCTTATGACGCTAAGCAAATTCTGTTAAAATCAATGGTTGCTGAAGTTAGTAAAGAAAATATTCGAGAAGTATGAAAGATTACCGATATGCGACCTGCAAATAAAAAGCACATGTACAGTATTTCGTGGTGGTAATCAATTCTATTTTATACCTTTGTTCGTGCATGTCTAACATTTCCCGTGGTATTATTTGTCGACACTACTTTCGAATAATGATGATTTCAGCAGTTGCAGAATTTCAAATCCAAATAGTACCTTCGCGATGGTATAACAACAATCAGAAAGATAAGGATGTAACAGCATAAACTTGTTGTTTTATAAACCAAGAAGCTGCTCAAAATTTTTCGGGTGTAATACTCACGCCAAATCCTTCGACTGTTCCTACAACTGTTACTAATGTTTACATTGTGCAGCAAAGAAAAAAGTCAAATATGGAGAAGTATGAGGACTTGCGTGACAAGCAACTCAACTTGCTATTGAGCATGACAGTCATAATAAAATGGTTGGTTAGTTGAAACAGTTTATTATTCGACATAAGGAAATAGTAATCACGCAAAACCAAGGCCTTATGGATTATTCTGAAGTCTAAATTGAAAATAACAAAGAAACGAACTTCAACAAGTCAAAAATCTATTAGTTTCGCAACGTAAAGGATGCCTAGAAACAAAGCGGTATAAGTCATCAACTGAAAAAAAGTCTCGCGCGAAATATACCTGTAAAACATGCGGTCAACCAGGACACAATAGCGCAATGTGCCAGAATTGGTAATATATCATTCGTTATGTTGATTCATTTATTGACACTGTGATTAATGATATATCTAATAAAATCATATGATTTCAGGTGGCTTTAAAGTTTGAACTGATAATGATCATCCATTGTGCAAAATAAAATACGTTATACAAGATAAATGCGCATTTATTTAAGAAACTTGATCTTTCTAAAAATTCCCAAAATATAAGCAATAAACGTCAACAGTTTCTAAAAATGTATATTATAAAAAACGCGTAAATTACATGTTAATTATATAAGTTATAAAATTCAAAAAAATTTTTTTTTATCTGATCTAATTTTCTGAGGTTGTTACAGATAAAACGTGTGACAGGATGTTACAAATAGATTTATCCATATATAAAATATATCTGATAATGATAAGTTAGTGTAATAAAAATTTAAAATGTTATTTGAAATTTTCGATAAATATGAATTTTATCTTTTAAACCTAAATATGCATTCAAAAATACAGTAAACATTAAGACAACTTTAATTTTATTAGTAACATTATGCATAGCTTTCATCATTATTGGTAGTCAAAATTCATCAAGTTGATTCTGAAAATTTCAAATATAATATACAGTAATTTACTTTAATTTTTCTAATTGTCTGTAATCCTGTAATGACGATTTTCAATAATCTAATCTGTAAAATTCCGTAGCTATTTTAAAGCCATGTAATGGGTTTAGAATTTCGCGTTGTAAAAACTATCTTTTAGCTAAATTAATTCCAACTATAATAATTATTTATTTTTGCTAAAGACTAAATACACAATTCATTTCCTCTTTACCCCAACATATCATTCTCAGAATATGATAAGTAGAAAGTGATGAATATTTAACAATTACATTCGAAATAAATCAATTTTATTGAAAATAATCTATGAAAAGAATCAAGAATTTCAGCGATTATTGGTATTGGATAATTTCACACGCAATATACCAATATTTTATCGGACTTCACTTTTTATTTTACTATTTATTAAGGGTGTGCGGTAAATCAAAACTATATCTATTCCCTATAGTAAAATTTACTTTTAATGATTTTTGTTAAACATATTTGCCTAACATAATTATTAGTTAACTATTAGCACGTATTTTCCTAATAAAAGTTCTAAATCTTTAAATTTTAATAACTTCAGTTTAAGATAACATTCAGACAAATTAAAACTTTAAATGAATATAATAACCTAAAAATCAATGTGCACCTTGCTTTCTTGAAAACAATAAAGAAAAAAGTATTTCATTTTAGAAAGCTGTGCACAAATGATTTATTAAGGCGTAAATGATATTTTTTTTGGAAATAAAATATTATATGAAAGAGATAATAATTTAGAATGTTTTTGTAAAATATTTTGCGAAGATATTAGGAAGAATCTAAAGTTATTAAAGTATAAAAATGTATCGATTTAATGAGATGATTATTATAAAGCAAACTTAAACACTAAAAAATTCTTTAATAGTACCATATATAGAATTCTGTGTTAACAGCACACCCAACGCTTCAAACACACCGTGAACTGTTTATTGCATTAATGTCCACTCTGTTAATTTTTATATTTCTATCAATTCTGGTATCGACTCAATTTTGTGAAGTGCGTTTTTCCTTAATTAGAGTAAAATTATGACATTAGAAATATGAGCTAATTATTCTCTTGTAAAATGAATAGTGATAGAAATGAAGAAAATATTACCTACCAGCATCTTCTTGCTACGTTAAAATGGATATAGTAGAATGTTCTAAATGTATCTCTAAAATTCCCCTCTTTTTTGTACTATCAAATCCTTTAAAAACTTCACGTTAAATCATCATAAGATAAAAATTATCTAAAGAATAGATAAATATTATAAAAAGGAGAAAAATGACAATTTATAAATTAAATGAAAATAAAAAAACATGAATTTTATGTTGAATCAATTAGCTGGATTCAAAATTATAAATCATCAAGATGTCGATTTTACTTATTAAAGAAAATTATTGTCATATGAAATTTTGTTTAAAATTATCTGATGATAATTTTTGTTAGTTTTTACTTTAGCAATAATGATAAAAATAAATTTTTATCAAAACATAGCTAATACAATTATAATATGCAAATTGTAATTTATAATCTTCATTGCTGTCTTAGCCAAGCCTGATAAAGACTTGTTTCCACCTGATCACCACGTTGAGGTGCAGCAATATTGATCAGGACCCTATAAAAGCAAAGGAAGAAAGGAATAGGTTAAACAAGTTATAATAATTAAAATCAAAGGTGATGTTCAGTAAAGTTAAAAAGTTAGCATAAAAAAAAAAAAAAAAAAAAAAAAAAAAGAAAAAAACCCGATTCATGAAAATTTTTATATTTCTCCAAAATCAAATATTAAGAAAGTTATCCAGTCCAGTTACAATTATAATTTCCAAAGAGTGTTGTCCAGTCAAATTAAACACGTTAGTGAAGTTAACATAAAAAAAATCAAAAAAATCACTAAAAAAAGCAAACCAATCCATGTAAACATTTTTATATAATGTATTGTAAGATCTTCAGAAATTCCAAAATCCAATGCTTATTCCGCCATTAAAAATTCATTAAAAAATTTAACTAATCCATGTAAAATTTATATAATATACTATACTATCTATCGTAAAATCTTCAAAAATTACTCCAAATTTCCATTGGTTATTCCACGATCAAGAGTGTTGTCCAGTCCAAATTAAACGCGTTAGTGAAGTTATGTTAAAAAAAAATATTCAAAAAAGCATTAAAAAAGCAATCCCAATCCATGCAAACTATCTTTTGTAAATTCTCCAAAAATTACTCCAAATTCCATTGCTTATTCCGTAATCAAGAGTGTTGTCCAGTAAAATTACACACGTTAGTGAAGTTAACATAAAAAAAATCAAAAAAAAACACTAAAAAAAGCAAACCCAATCCATGTAAACATTTTTGTGTAATGTACTATATTATCTATTGTAAGATCTTCAGAAACTCCAAAATCCAATGCTTATTCCGACATCAAAAAATTCAAAAATTTAACCAATCCATGTAAAATTATATAATATGCAATACTATCTATCGTAAAATATTCAAAAATTACTCCAAAATTCCATTGGTTATTCCGTAAACAAGAGTGTTGTCCAGTCAATTTAAACGCGTTAGTGAAGTTAACATAAAAAAATCAAAAAAAAAACACTAAAAAAAGCAAACCAATCCATGTAAACATTTTTATATCTATTGTGAGATCTTCAGAAATTCCAAAATCCAATGCTTATTCCGCCATTAAAAATTCATTAAAAAATTTAACCAATCCATGTAAAATTATATAATATGCTATACTATCTATCGTAAAATCTTCAAAAATTACTCCAAATTTCCATTGGATATTCCACGGTCAAGAGTGTTGTCCAGTCAAAATTAAACGCGTTAGTGAAGTTATCGTAAAAAAAATAATATTCAAAAAAGCATTAAAAAAGCAAACCCAATCCATGCAAACTATCTATTGTAAATTCCTCAAAAATAACTTTAAATTCCATTGTTTATTCCGACATCAAGAGTGTTGTCCAGTAAAATTAAACGCGTTAGTGAAGTTATCGTAAAAGCGAAATATTCAAAAAAGCATTAAAAAAGCAAACCCAATCCATGCAAACTATCTATTGTAAATTCTTCAAAAATTACTCCAAATTCCATTGCTTCCAAGAATAAAGTGCGATAGATTTCTAACCTCGAAGGTAAATCGAATGGAATGATTTCTATATTCTTCATAATAAACAATTGCTTGGAAAATAACATTTTATCATGTTTAATTTTGCCAAGAATTTTTTGTAAATATTGTTTAATCACTTCTAACCTCGATGATCCTTTAATAATCTCCAATGGAATCGAATAAGTTGATAATAGATAGGGATGTTAAATTCCAATCCGGTCCTAGTCCGGTCCCGAAACTTCCAGTCCTAAAGAAGACCCGATACATAGGACTTGTGTCCTAGGACTGGATTCTAGGACCAGGTCCTGAGTCTGCAGTCCTAGGACCGCGGTCCTATAGAAATTAGGACTTGCGGTCTTTGGACTGCGGTCTTATAGAAAAATAATCGTTCAAGAAGAACGATAAGTAATCGTTCGTCTTGAACGATAAAAAAAATAATCGTTCAGAGAACGATGAGGAATCGTTCGACTTGACGATAAAAAAAATAATCATTCAGAGAACGATGAGGAATCGTTCGACTTGAACGAATATTTTTCTATAGGACCGCAAATCCTAATTTTTATAGGACCGCAGTCCTATAATTCAAAGGACTTTGAACTGGATCGGACTTCGTAGGACTGTTTAGGACCTAGTCCCATGGGACTTTTTAACATCCCTAATAATAGATCATAACAAAATTGTAGCAATCGAATAGATTTTGTCCTATTAAAGCTAGAGAGGTTATCACAAATATTCAATATATTTCTAATTTGGAGTTGTAATTGTAATTCAACAATTTCTTGACCATTAATAAACAATATGTTGTTCTAAATTTCTGCATATTATAATTTTTCATTGAAAATCGAAGGACACTCGTGAATTAGTCGAAACGCCGCTAAAGCCGAACTAGCAATATTCCACCAAAATATATGTAAAAGATTAGGACTTTTGGTAATTTCTTCACCAAGTTTGTATTTCAAAATATATGACAATACAAACATATTTTTAGCTCGTTGTTCACTGTTACAGAATACTTTAACAAAATAATCGAAATATAAATCTGATGCTTCTAGCAATGGAGAACTGCCCAAGAGATTTATGGACCTAAAGACCTTTTTGGAAAACTCTGATTAAAATTTTTATAAGTTTCGTGACATAAATTTTTTGTATTTTAAACTATCAATCTGTTTCATAATGTAAATTGTAAATGGAAATTGTAAATCCGAAAACTTTGTATATATATCTAGCATTGGTTCCTGTAATGAGTCGAAATTGATAAAATATCCTTCCAGAATTTTAGTTGTACACTTTTTCCACTTCTTGGTGACACTTGCAAACATGAAACATGAAAGTACTTGTAACTCCTAAACGTTCTAGAGAATATAAAATTTTCGAAATAGAATGACGAACTTTTTACGGATATATGCTTGCAATGCCACAATAAACGAAGAATATGGATAGAATAACTTTTTTGTCGGACGCGACGGACGCGAAAATATACTTCCATTCTGTTTTGGTATTCGTTTTTAACCGTTCAAGCGTTCTCATTTTAAACAATTTACGAAATTTGAATGGTCCAAAATATGTTTGCTCAAATAACTAGTAAAAAAAATAATAATAAGAATAATTTAAAACATTAAAGATAATGTTAACAGATTCAAAAGAATAGTACTTACTTGACATGATATTTCACACATAGTAAACACCACGATAATTCTTGCTTTAATATATTTTCAAACGGATAAATTGTCTCAATTATATCGCATAAATTATACTTCAGTAAATCAGATAATGGTCTTTTTTGATTGTTAATGATTCGATTGTAATTTTATTCCATCCACATAAAGTTGAACGAGGTTATATTCGCAGCCTCTCGTTTTTCTCGATAAGTATGAAGAAATACAAAGAATTCATGATCCAACTCAAACCAAAATCTGATCACTTGTTTTTGAAATTGTGATTCGGATTGGAATGTTGAAAGTTTCAAAAACACAGCATTTAGTGATCTCTTCTAAACAGGAAATAACATCTATGTTGATGTTGGATATTGTGTTAATTATCACCATATGACTATCTTTTTTAACTTTTACAGTTTGATCGCGCAATAAGTATTGAAAATGTTGAGCTTGGAAATAAATATTTTTCCAATGTTGAATTTCCTCAACATCCAAAGTTGTTCTTCGATTCGAGCTATTCCATCCGGTGTAGCAATTGCAACTAATTTTTCCTTGCACTTTTCAAGTATTTCCCCAACTTTCATATTGGGATCTTTTTTCTTTATATCAATTATTAAGATTTCCAAAGTTTCCTCTTTATTATAGCCAATAAATACGTCCTCCGTGGAAAATTTATGATTTGTTCTTGCTTTTCCTGCTATAGTTGACATTTGCCGTGTCCATTCTTTCAGTTGATTAACTAATTCTTTTTCGTCTTTATTAAGGAAATCGTTTCATCGTCAATCGTTGCTTTTCAAATCTATTTAAAAGGGATGGGTCCGCATTACGTAACTTCTTTTTGTCGAATACCAGGATGCATCTGAAATCAGGATGAATATGCCTAAGAAAAAAAGAAATGTTAATTTGAATTTTTAAACAAAGATTTATAAATATATTTTTTTATAACTTACAACGTAGGATTTGCATAAGCTCCTAAAGTAACTCGGGTATAATATTTAGGATTATCGGAGCCACCTGTTGTAAAATAATTTGATTCCATAAGTCATAAATCTCCCTATAAATAAACATTAATCGAATAAATAAAAGCTCTATATAGAATAAAACTATTCTAATAAATAATAAATATAATGAAGTTTTAAGTTGAAAAGATTTTTTTTTTGGAAATATGATAAAGAACTCACCATGATCTTACTCAATATACTATAAGAATAATCATCACGATCCTTTTGAAATTGTGATCCAAATATTACAACTGGGTCCAATTCTTTTTATGCAACAGATATGTTAAAATATTTACAATAGAATCACTTTTTCCTATAACCATTAAATTTCTAGAACATTTACTTTTAAGATTCTCATTAATTAAGATATTGATAGGTATCGGGCCATATAGATGTTGGTGTCAGGTAAGGTTGCCGGGCAAAACCCGGAGGTTTTGACAGGCATCGAAATCGAAACCCATCGAAACGTTTTGCCAAATTTTTTTCTTAAAGGCAAAACTGCGAAAGTTTCGACGGGTGGCAAAAGTTTCGACGGATGGCAAAAACCCATCAATATTAAACTACAATTTTTTAACTTTAAAAATTTATTTTGAGTTGAGAAAATCATTTATAGCAAAGTCATTCTTTGATTTTATTTATAATATCATATATTTATTTATAAAAGATAAGAAAA
>CAJVPQ010001223.1:0-19526 GCA_910591825.1 Funneliformis caledonium
ATATAAGTTATTTACAAATTAAAAAAAAAATAAAGCAAATTAATGTTAATTTATCTTGTTTAAACTTACCCAAAAATATAGAGTTAACGATCGCCGTTATTATTCGCTATATTGGTATGTATCTATATATAATTGATCGTACCTATAAATAATTGATCGTACCTTACCTTTTATATAATATCGTACCGTAATTAAATACTATATGCTCGAAATATATGGTGTTATACCTTATATAGCACCTGAAGTATTTAAGGGTGTTAAGTTTTCTGATATTTATAGATTGTGTGGGAAAAGTTGATCAACGGGTTAGATACTAATATACGATGAAAAAATGTTCCGGTGTCCGCCCGCTCAATAATTGAGTCGATGCTGATTGGCTCTTGCAATTGCACAAAAAGTCTAGATAAAGTTTTGAACTTGACTTAAATTAGATGATAAGTATTTTTGTAATAAATTTTACTGCGCCAAATTTAACAACATCTAATAAAATTATTTAAAAATATTTCTTTTATAAAAATTAATTGGTCAAAATAGTCATCCAAAATCGATCAGTCAACCGTTTGGTCAGGATCGGTCAAAATTGGTCGGTCAACCGGTCGGTCAGAAGCCTTTGACCGATCGATATCGGTCACGGCCATGACCGGTCATGACCATGACTAGAGTGTCCAGGATTATGCTATGTACTGTAAAATACCAAATTATGCATGAGTAATAAAATAAATTATGCGTTTATAATTTTGACCAAAGTTATAATTTAAAAGGATTTATTTCTCTATCCAAGTATTTCATTATTTAAATTTTTTTTTTCAGCCCTCTGAAATCATTCCTTTTTTAGAATAGCTATTACAAATTAATTTTCAATCATGTGCAATTCTCAAAAATCCTTTGTAATACAATTTCGTTTTTGTGTAACATAAATATTTATTTAGCCTTACATCAAATCATCTTTGACTTTTTGATTAATAATTTTTTAAACGGACCGAGATCCTTTTTTGATATATAGTATCTTGTTCTACCTATTCTCCCGTTCTCACATAAAAAAAAATAATTGTCCAATAAGATGTTTTTTGCAATCATTTTAGTTTTTATATCTTTTATAGCTTATAAAGTTTATCCAAAATTCAGAGTACCCGAAGGAATTAAAAATGTACCAACATTAAGTTTCTTGAAATTGATTTCAGCTATTTTTTCTAATGAGGGTCCTGACAAACGCTGGGAAAATACGCGTAAAGTTCTCGAAAAAGAAGGAATTGGAAAAGTAACTAAAATTAAATTATCATTCTTCTGACGATTTTTTTTATTATTATTCAAAGAAATGTTTTTAAAAATGAAAAAAATATAGTTCTGGTTCAATGGAGTATGGTATATCGTTACAACCGATTTGGAACTTACAAAAGATGTATTTTCAAAAACAGGTTATAATTTTTTTTTCCTTCATTTTTTTATTTTTTTATTTTTATTTTTGTGATTGATTCCTTTTTGCTTTTAACATTATAATTTGAATTAGATTTGTATCCTAAAACATTGCTCAATGAATCGGACCCCGGATCTTTATTGGCTGATTACTACGGTACGAACTTAATCATTTCCAACGGAGATGTAAGTTTATTTTTAAATTTCTTCTGAATATGATCTGATCTTTGATTGACATTCGATTGCCTTATTTGTATGTAGGTTTGGAAACGTCATCGGTATGGTATCATTTATCATAAGTAAAATGATTCCAGCAGTAATTAATTAATTTCCCTTGATTTCTTAGTCATATTGCAAGTCCTGCGTTTAAAAGTCTACCTATGCATGTATTTGATGAAACTGCTGTTAAATTGTTGAAAGTCATTGAAAAAGTTGATAATGGACCTATAGAAGTCAAAGATCTTATGCATAGGTAAATAAATCTCGAGTGATTTGGAAGAAATTTTTTAATTCATAGATTAATTATTGCAGACTTACCTTGGACGTTCTTGGAAGAGCTGTTTTTGGATTTGATTTTAATGTAAAATGAATTTATTTTTTTTTTTTTTTTAAAAAAAAAGTAAGCGAGAAAAATTATTGATGATTAAATAATTAATATTAAATAGAATCTTGAAGATCCAACAAACGTCTATGTTACTACTTATCAAGACGTGGTAGCCGAATGTGATAAACCTATATATTTAGTTATCCCACTCATTGAATATCTCCCGTATTTTGATCGTACCGAAGCGCGTAAAAAAGTTGCAAAGATTAATGAATTATATAATGGACTTATTGAGATGAAACGTAAATCAATGGAAACGGAAGAGTTGATTAAAAAAAAAAACAATAATACCGCTGATTTGTTAGAATGTATGATATATGCTTCTAGCGATCCAAAATATCCCATGTCAGATGAAGAAATGAGAGTAAGAATTGTAATTGTAATTTATTATAAAAACTCTATAAATTATTTGAAATTTTATTTATTGGTAATCTTGATTTTATAGTATAATCTTGCAATGTTTATGCTAGCTGGTCATGATACTAGTAAGGAAGAACTTTTAATAAGTTTCCATCTTTATTTATCATATTTGAACTTATAATCTTTATTTTTTTATAATATGAAATTAGCCGCTACTTCTTTGACAACTATCTTATATGTCTTCGCCACCCGCAAGGTATTTAAGAATTTTGTTCTTTAAATAACTTTTGTCTATTTATTAACTTAGATCTTGCTTCGATCTTGCTTTTATTGAATAAGGATGTGCAAAGAAAAGTTCGTGAGGAAATATTACGGGTCCTTGGCGATACTTTAACCCCAACCATAGATCAGCAAAGAGAATTAAAATATTTGAACATGGTTATTAAGGAAAACTTAAGATTATATCCTCCTGTGTGTATTATTTCAAGTTTTAAATTTGTGACAGATACCAAATTGTATTAAAAGTTATATTTTTTATGAAGGTTCATCAATTACCAAGAAGAGAAAATTCAGAGACCATTAAATTTCGAAATCATGTATTTTTGCCGAAAACACCTATCTTAATAAATATCTATGGAATCCATCATTCACCAAGATATTGGAAGGATCCTGAAGAATTTATTCCTGAAAGATTTGAGAATGAAGATGAAAAACGCGAACAATCTACTTGGTTACCTTTTGGCAGTGGTACCAGAACGTAAGTCGAAGACTTTTTTTTTTTTTGTTTTTTCGTCGAATATCTAATTTATTTCATTATTATTAAATAGATGTTTAGGTAACAACTTTTCACTAATTGAACAAAGAGTGATGTTGTGTGCTTTATGTAAGTCGTATATAATTTCTTCTGTTTACACACATATATATTTTTTTTCTTGAAATTAAATTTTTTTTATCTCTTTCTATATAGTAAGAAAATATGAGGTGTCTTTACCAGCAGATAGTAATCATCAAGATAAATTACATCTTGATTATTTTAATGGTACACTTACGAAACTACAATCATTGTACTTAATGTTTAAAAGAAGAACAGAATAAGTTTTTTTTTTTTCAACGACGTAAATAAGTTCATTCATTCTTAAGTAATTGAATTAAGTAGAAATATACACACATGTAGCGCTTTTGTATGTAAAGTAAAAAGGTTTATGAATTAAACCAGCGGTTTCCCCACTTTCACTACAAAAGTATTTTAATCAAACTTAATTTGTTGTAGCTTCAAATTTAAAATGTCAGTTGAAGATGTTATTACACTTAATAATGAACAAACATATTTTAATTTCTTTGTTCATATCTTATTTGGTTTTCCAAGATTATAAAGTTAAAAATTAATTATAAATACATCACATTTATTATGACATAAAAAACTTCATTATTTTATGATTATATTATAACGAGAAAAAGATGTACTTTATAGAAAGGGATGCTGTGATAATATAATACAGTACATCCAATGATTTTGGGGAATTACAAGTTCCTCGCCCGTAGGGACGAAAAATTTTTCGAATCATTCTCTACAAATATTGATTTACATTGCTATAATTAAGAGGAAGTGGTCGTCTTGTAAATAAAGAATTTTATATTAATATTTTAATAAAATTTTGAATATTTATAGAATATGTACTATATATTTGGCCGCCGATATAAGCACGTTAAAAGAGAATAAAGCCAGTAGTGCAAATTATGGTATCATTTAATTCCTATCGTCTCGTAACAAATTTTTAGTCAAGCATTATAGCCGCGTATTATTGACAGGTCAAGCATCATAATTACGCAAATACTTCAACCACGCATATGTGAGACCTTACGTCACGATATGCACCGTATGCAGAAGGAATCATAATAGCTAGCTAGGAAGGTAGAGAGGAATAATTATAATATTTATTATTACGAGTGTAATTGATAAGAGTGAATTGATGGTAGCAACGATAACGCCATTTAGATCATATTAGACCGTAAATATTATGACTTTCATCAAGAGTTCGTCTCTTTACGTTGCAATCATCACATTTTATTATGTAAGTCTCTTTTAATAGCAAACATAAAAAATATTTCTTTATCAGTATTCTAGAAAAAAAATTACATAGCATAAACTATCTGTGCTCGGTACGGTTTTTACATCTAAAACAATATGCAGATCCGTGTAAAGTTAGAACGTTTCTTTTTCAATTTAATTTAACAATGCAATGTTGGGATGGGAATATAGTTGCAACATTTTTTTTCATATTAAAACATACTAAAAACTATGTATATAGTATAAAGTTACTACTGATAGATTGTTCCAAATCAATTGATGCATTTATAAACTTCTACTGTATATTTCTAAACATATATCGGCTGATTGGAAAAATTGGGCAATTAATATATAGCTGATGGGTTACTAAAACACTAATAAAATTAAGGGGAGCTTTTTCCGATCAGCCGATATTATTTAATAGATTGCATTTTCATTTCCACTCGAAATTAATAAAAAACTATTCCAAAACTACTACTTTTATAGAAAAAAATTTATTTCCTTAGCATTTAAATAAAAAGGGGTATTGCATTATTCTTTAAGTTATCGTGTATTCATTTAAACTTTTAACATTACTTAAATGTTATAAAGGGCAGTTAGTAATGATCTAATTTGTAACGACCAGATGTCATTCAAGTTATTAAAATTATTTGAAAAGAAATAAAACATTTGGAAGTTAGAAGTGAAATGTTTTTCTTTTGGACATTGAACGAATAGAAGCGATCGAAGGTTTCGGATTTTTAATGATAAAATGTTCCTATTTCAAGACGTGCTCGCTTCCTTAAAAAATATAATTAGTTTAAAAATCTAATTTAATTATTAATATATTATATTATTAATAAGTTTAATTTTAAAAAAAAGAAAAAAAGAATAATATTAATATATCATCATTATAATTTAGAATTAGGAACTTGTTCAAATTGTAATAAAAATAATACTTCATATAAATGGTGTAAAATTGTAATTCAAAACAATTTCAAAAAGATTTTTCTTCTTGGACTAGTAGAAATAAATTTATTAATGAATTTATTCAAGAAACTCAGCTGAATACTATTCATAAAAAAACAAGTACTAGAATGGATTCCTTATAATAAATTTAAAAATATTGAATATTTTGATAAAGGAGGATTTAGTATTATATAAAGCTATTTGGTTAGATGAATATATTTTAAGAAAAATATGGAAAAATATTATAAATAAATGGGAAAGAAAGGGTAAAATAGCTATAATTCTTAAAAGTTTTAATAATTCATCAAATTTTAATGAAGAATTTTTAAAAGAGATATGACATTATCAATTTATTTATAATTGTAAATAATTTATTTTAAGTTAATTTTTATTTATAGTAGAAATATCATTATAAATGTTACTGTCAGAATTATTTAAATGAAAATCTTATTAGATTATATAGATTTACTCATGATCCAAATACTTTAAATTATATGATAGTAATGCATTTTGCTAATAATAATAATTTAAGAAAAAATTTATCAAATTTTATTAATAATAATTGGATAAATAAGTTATTAAAATTATATAAAATTATTATTAGACTTGATGAAATACATAAAAATCTTATTCATTGTGATTTACATCATGGAAATATTTTAATTGCTAAAGAAGATACTTTATCTATTAGTGATTTAGGATTATGCAGATCTATAGAATATTTTCAATCATCTAAAAAAGATGATATATATGATATTTTACCATTTGTAGCACCTGAAGTTTTAAGAAATAAAACTTATACTTTAGCTAGTAATATATATAGCTTTTCTATGATTATGTGGAAATTCATATTTGGAGTTTCTCTATTTGATAATGAAGCTCATGATTTTCAACTTAGTTTAGATATTTATAAAGGTAAGCATCCTAAAATAATTGAAAATATTCCACAATGTTATATAAATTTAATGGAAAGATGTTGGAATCTAGATCCATTAAAAAGACCTACAGCATTAGCAATTAAAAAGACCATTGAATATTGGATTAGTAATATTAGAATTAGAGGTTCTGATAAAGAATGCAAAATTAATATAGAGTTTTACAAAGCAGTTAAAGCACAAAATAATATTTATTAAATAGAAAGTCTCATTCACAAGCATATTATACAAGTCGTTTATTTAATTTTACTAAAAATTTAAATAAAATTTAGATCAAAATACTGAAATTAGTCAAAGTACTGGTAATTATTATCATTATATTATAAATTTATAAAAATAAAATAATTTAAGTTTTAATTTATATACTTTAATTTACAGAAACTTTAAATATTAAAGTTGATGAAATAAGTAAGTAATTTAAATTAAATATTAAATTACATACAGTATATAGACTTTATTTTAATTTTTTATTATTTATATAGGTGATATTTTTTAAAGAGAATTATTAATATATTATATACAATTAATTCATTACAATATTTAATTTTTATGAAATTATTAATTTGCTTAAATATATTTGAAATTTAGAAATATATAAATAATTAATGGAAATATATAATTAGTTTAACGTTAATCTTAACTATTATACTGCATATCACTGATTTTAAAAATGCTCTTTCTTTGGCAATTTTATATTTTTAGAATTATTTGTGGTTTAAAAATGATTTTTCATACTAAATCGCTAGGAATTAATGTAAATGCAGTTTAGTGTCAAAATTACTTAACTGACTAATGAAAACTGTAACTGTAAATTTCTTTCATCAAAATAATATCAATATTAAACCAATATATCGAGAGAATAAAAACAAACTTCAAAGATTATACTGTGCCACTAAACTTTAAAATAATAAAATTGCTAGATTATTCTAATATAGACAAACTGAAAATATAATTTAGTTCTGAAATTATATATGTGAGCTTTGCCGTAGAAATAGATCTATTTTATTAAAAAAATGAATTTTACTTTTATTTTGATTTTGTTTTCAAAATCATCAAGAATTTAAAAAAAAAAAAGATTTGAAAAGTCAAAATTTACACTTATAACTGGCGCATTCAATGCTACAATACATATTTTATTATTTTAATTCAATTAATACTTCTTCAAAGAAATTACACACATTTGTTGATCTTCCTAAATATTTTAAAATACTTAATTTTGACAGAATATAAAAAACATTCATAATTACGTTAGTAATATCTTCAAGTTAAAACTTATACTTTGAATGGATTGGATTAAGAAAAAAATTCACACAATTATACTTAACGTCAAAGATGCATTTTTGTTTAAACCTTTAAACTTTAGAAATTATCTAGATTTAATAGATATATGATAACGAATCAGTTTGTTAATAAGTACCACTCGCTCTATAATATTAAATACAGTACGACATTTTGGACTTATTTTGCAAACTTATACTGTTACATACGTATCTGAATACAATTCTTTTGTATTGGTCATGCGACTTGAAGTTAGACTTTCATTAATGTATATATTTATACAAACAAAGGATGGCAAACAGAAAATTTTATATTAGTTAAGTATGATTTATTTAATAAGAATCTATTGATCAAAGTATTGCCTCAATGTCAGTTTTGAATTCTGTTTGTTAAACTAAATTATTACAAAATATTAATTTAAATCTTAAAGAGAAGAATTGACTACAGTCGGAAATTGTCTAGAATTTATAATCACATTCTAATTTTAAATATTTCTGCAATTAACCTTACACAGGAGATGCATATAATTTAAAGTTTTCATCGGTAAACAGCTTCTAGCAGCATATTGTCATATAAAAATCTTTAATAATGAAAATGAAAATAAGAATCTTTATTGTAGAGTCTTAATTACACAAAAGTATTTTAATTCAGTAAATGCTTCCCTCAAAATAATTTTAAAACAACGAAAATCCATTCGTTATATTATTGTACACTACCTATTAAATTAAATAATTCGGGAGTGTTGAAGTCAATAATTTTTGTATTAATAACTTTTTTTACACAAGAACTTTATTTTGATCGAAAGAATCCTTTTTTATTCCTTAATGAAAAAAGATAAATAAACTTAATGTTTGAGATTTTTTGTTTAATTGTATGAAAGCACATCATTTATTGCATATCCGCATAGTGTTGTTTCATCGTGGGTTCCCATTCAATTTGTTCTAGTTCAAAGATGAATTTTATCATAGTTTCATTTGCACATAACTAGCTTATCTTGCGCTCTGTTCAACAAAATGAAAATAAATAAAACATTGTTTATAAAGTTAATTTGTTGGTCAATCATTAATTTCATAATAAATCTGATGAACGTGATAAAAAATACATTAAATAGAATGGTCGTATCACTCAGTTAACAAATGCTTTATTTCAATTATCGTCATTAATTTTTAAATTTCATGGAGAGATGCATGACACGAATTCTGAATGTTAAATAAATGTAAAGACTAGTATATAAAGTAATCTGTCAAAAGAAAATAAAAAAAATATCATAGAATAACAGACAATAAAGCATATTATCACACCAACCCAAGACGTTTGTTTTTTTAAAAAAACAAATAATAATAAAAATAATATAATGTCATTCGACTGTAAGAGACGGTCATTAAAATTACTTTATTAGATATGGTTATTTGGGATTATGTGTAAGCAGTTTCTTCAGAAACACCTTTCGAACAAAATTGGAAGGAAAATGTGCAGTCCGTTGGTCATAAATAATTATCTGTCAAAAAGGAACAATCGCTTTATTGATATATATATATATATATATACTATATACATATAAATACTATCTATTGTGATTCGCAAAAGAAATGCAACATTTAAAGTTTTTAAATTGATGTACAGTGTTAGCCGCAGTTTATACTGTGCCTTAAAAGATCTTTACCAAATATCATACATATTAAACATGTAATACATGTATCATTTAGTCGACTTTATAATACATGTATCGAATAGTTTACCTTTTAATATAAATATTATATAGTCTACTTTTCATTACTTATATTATTTTCATTATATGTACTTATTGAAAGGCGTAGTATAGTATTAGTTAACAATTTTATATAAATAGACCTGTAAGTTGACCTTGAGTCAACAGAGTTCGATCAGATAGTTTTCTGAATAAGTCTTGGGACTAGACTTATAACTCTACAGTTTAATAAAGTTACTATTTTACACTTTCAACTTTCTTCTTGTCTTCATCATAGGATTGATCGTGATAACCTACTACACAAGTGAATCGTGATAATAAATTATTTTATTTGTTTATCGTTAATTTCTCTCAGAAAAGACCTTTGAGATAATTGTGTTATTAAGTTTATTAGTTTTGTTAGCTTGGTTTGAGACGATTCCAGGTCTAACAACAGTAACTACTATAAACGGTAGACTATAGTACCCGAGTATCATACAAATTTAAGAATTTTGAAGGGTACTATACTATAGGAAATACTTTGAATAAAAGGAGGATACACAGAAATTTATTTTATTTTACTATATTTATAATCAGTTAAATATAAATTAAAAAATATTGATGATCTAAAATGTGGCTTAGATTAAAAGGATACAAAAATCATAGATTATCATTTTTTAGATCAAAATCACATTATTACCCCTTTGTACAAAACTTAAATTCATAAATTTGTTTTTGTTTCTTTATTTCATTTATCTATGCTTTTTAAGTATATAAATATGGTTGTTCATCGAGGTAAAAACAAAAAAGCACAGGTAATAACAAAAAAAAGAAGGTAGTAGTGTGCTCGTGAAAAACTATTTATAGTAAGTCATACTGAACAATGTGGAAGCAAATGTTTAGCAACAAAAAGGTTTGATATAGAAACAAAACAAATCTATTATTAGATGAACCAAAAGTTTCAACTTGAAAGTGTAGCATCACATAAACAAAAGTTACATGAAGGTAAAAGTGCAATACTTTCAGAATTTGAAAAAAATCATTTTCTATAGGTATCTGATTTATGCAAGGATGCAAAAGCTATTACACAAAATATGTTAATTAAAAGAGCCAAAATAATTTCTAAGGAAAAAAAATGGGTAGATCTATATTCAATTATTACTCAATTTAAATTTTCTGAAGCATGGTTAAAGGGGTTTATGAAAAGATATAATCTTGTTACAAAAAGAAGAACGCATATTACACAACATCTTCCTGATGATCTTTTGATAAAACAGCAAAATTTCTTAAGTTTTATTTTATATAGACAAATCCAACATGATTATCTGTTAAGATATATTGACAATATGGATGAAACACTGGTTAAATTTGATCTACCTTATTCAACTACTTTAGATCATTGTGATACTTCAACTATTAATATATGAACTACTGGTCATGAAAAAATAAATTTTACTATTATATTAGGATGTATGGCTGATGGTACAAAATTACTGGCTGTTTGTATTTTTAAGCTTAAAAATATACCAAGAAATTCATTTCCTCAAGGAATTCATATACACGTAAATGAAAAAGGATGGTGTAATGAACAAGAAATGCTCTGATAGATTGAGAATATATGGACTCAAAGAAATACACTTAATAACCCAAGGTCTTTATTAGTTTTAGATTCTTTTCGTGAACATCTTGTTGAATCAGTTAAAAATAGATTTAATGAGAAGTAAACTAATATTGCAGTCATTCCTGATGGTCTTACAAGTAAATTACAACCTTTAGATGTAGCTATTAATAAAAGCTTTAAAGCAAAGTTGCGTTACTATTATAATGAATAGATGAATTCTGAAATTCGTGAATTAATACCTGCTAGAAGAATTAAATATCCTTCTTATGCTATTGTAGCTGAATAAATAAAAAAATCATGGGCTGATGTAGATATTTCTTTAATTCAAAAGTCATTTAAATGTTGCAGAATTTCTGTTGCTAGAAATGGAAGTAAGGATAATTTGATATTTGATTATGATAGTTTACTTAATAATACAAAAAAAAGAAAAGTGGGCAGAATAAAGTTCAGAATATTGATGATTTTAGTAGTGATAGTGACAATGATTCTTATAGAGATAGCAATAGTAACGATAGTGATAATAGCGATAGTGATAGTGACAATATTAATAGTGATGAGTCTGATATAAATGAATATAAAGAAAAGGAAGTTTCGAATTATGAGAACGAATATTAGTTGGTAGATAAATAATAATTTTGATCATGTTCTTAATAAATTTACTGCAAAAATAAATAAATGTGTCGTATGTGTCATGACTGTGATAAATCAATAAATTTAATTTTATTTATTATATATGCTGATCAATATAAATTTTTAAGTATAATACCATTTATAGTATAATATTTCCTAAAGTGTAATACCCCCAGATACCATACAAATTAAGTAAAAAAATCTTGCATTCTTCATGCATAGTATTCAGACTTTTTGCATCAAAATTATGGGTATAATACTATACTATAGGGGATACTATAGTTCACCGTTTACAGTACACCAAGATTTTCAAAATTTTGCGATATATTATTTATGTCTTTTGATGATCAGTTAATTTTAATCAAAAAAATTGAATATATGCTACTACCTTGTTTACCCTTCCTTTTGCTTTAATTAGATTATTATCCTTTCTGGCATAGATGATTAATTTTAAGCATATATCAACTTCAATTTCATTTCTTATACAGTATTTTGAAGTTTTTATAGTTATTTTTGTCTGTAGCAGATGTCTTAAATGACGTTCAGCTCTGTTTTAAAGGTGCTTATTAAGGTTTAAATCTGAAGAATGTGCAGTCAATAACTTCATTTGATTTCTTCAAATTCTTTCAATATCATCAATACAAAGTTTTTAAACTATATCAAAATTTGGTTAACAAATGATGGAGTCATAACTATACATATAAAAAATTTTTCGTAAGTATGCCTATAAAGCATAGCTTCTATTAAATGATATTCTTCTCAATAAACAATCATATTCATTTCCATCATTCATGGGCAAACGGTTAATAAAATTACTTGCTTTCTCATTTGTAGTACATTTATGAGAACTTTTAATCTTTAAAGAATATTTGTATTAGAAATATTGTTTATAAGAAATATTTTAATTTTATTTATTTTTTTTTAAAAAAAAAAAATAAAAATGATACCTATATTTTTTATATTATGGTTAACACCCCCATATTAAGCATTAAAAAAAATTTCATTATTTGGAATTTTTTAACTCAAAACTATAATTTTTGATAGAATAAAATGCAATAAGGTCTTAATTTTATTCTTAGAGCAATCATCCAATATAATGAACTATGCATTAGTCTATGTGAGATAGTATATATTCACATTTTTTTTAAGAATTTGCAAAGTTGTTATCAAAACCGTCAAAATCGTCAAAACTTTTGAGATCCATCGAAACTGTCAAAACCTGTCGAAACCCACCAAAACTGTCAAAACAATTTCTGAAAAGTTTTAACTTTTGCCAAAATTGGCTAAGGTTTTATCCTGCAATTATAGTTAGCTGTATGTTTGAGATCTTAATCATATTGAAATTCACATCTTCAACAGTTCATCACCAATATTTAATAGATTCTAAAAGGTCTTCAGCAAGAATTTTCTGGTAAAGTTTACCATCTAAGCTGCTATCAATTTTATAAAGGTTACCAATACCTTTTGATGTAAATCAACTAAGTCCATTATATTACTACCAAATTTTACTATTAGTTTGACATATGGACTCTTTATTAGTTTATTTTAGTATTTTCCAATAGTATTAATGCCCATCTGAACCAAAAAGCATGATGAATTTGCTTTTTTAGACTATGCTACTTTTTTCCAATCCTTTACAGTTTAATTTTGATATTTTTTTGCAAAATTCAAGTAGCATATTCAGGTTTTTTTGAGATAAGGCTTATTTTCTTAATTCTTGGCTTCAAGCCATTTTTGTCAGCATATGATATTATCAAAAATTTCAATTTTATCAGAATTCCTTAACTTATTCTAAATATCAATTAATGTAAAACATTCATTAAAAATAACGAGTCAAAGAATTTTTCATTTAGATTAATAGAAAGAACTTATGAGTAGTCTAATTTTAGTTTATTTTTAAAGCTATCAGTTTTTCTTAATATTTTTTAATCCTAATAATAGTAGATTTAGTAATATCTTTTCTAAATGCAATAAGTTGACTAGATAACCTTCTTTAAGAAGTGTAAAGAAATATATGACAGAAAATAAAGAATTTTATAGAAATCAAGGAGGTATTTTCAGCTATTAAAAGTGAAAAAAAAGAATATATTAATTTATAAAGATTTTTGGTGATTTTTAATGAGAAAGGAGTTAACTTTTCTATATTTATATTATTTTATTTATTATTTATATTATTTTGAGTGATTTTAAAGATTAATTTACATTTTTTTTGAGTAATTTTAAAATCAATTTTTTTATCTTTATTATTTTATTTATTATATTTTACATTTATTTAAATAATTTAGAAATTAATTTTTTCTATTTTTTATTATTTTATTTATTAATCTATTTTTAAGATAATGGAAATATTACAGCAATCATATTTTTATTATTTTATTATTATTTTATTATTTTTTTGCATTATATTTTTTAATAAAAAATTAATTAGTGAGATTTTGTTATATTTTTATGAATTTATATTAGATTTTTGTTATTAATAAAATTTTAATATTTAATAAATTTAATTAAATAAAAATGTATTAATTTTATATACTTATTTAACTATATTAATGTCAAATTAAGACCAATTTTATGTTGAATTATAGTTATTTAACTCTGAAACCTATAAGTAATTTGTATATGAAAATGATATAGAAATGATACATTATTAATATGTTTTTAGTAATTCTGTATCACAATTCTATATATTTAATACTAAATAGATTTTTGCATATTTTTTAAAATTAAAATATATAGAATTATTAAATATTTAATTTATTTAATTTGATGATTAATTATAATTACATAATTAATATTACTGATGATCAATTTTCTAATCTTTTTATAGTATCAAAATTACCATCTGTATAAAGCATTTGATTTTATAATCTCAGAAGTTATCAATAGGATTAAATCCTATAAATTAGATTAGAAAAATAGGGTGTAATAAGCTCTATAATTAAAGTAAACCCTTTATCTAAAGTGGTATCTTATGATCTAATAAGTATGTAATAGTGAATTAAGCTATTTCAGGTGGTTTATATTAGGTGCTAACTATCTAGAAATATGCTTTTAGTACAGGATTATTGTACTCCTTAATTGAGAATTGAAAACCTAAATGAATTCCTTTGAGGCTATAATTTACTTAATATTCTAAGAAATTCTCTAGTTAAATCTTTTAGCTACAGTATATTAATAAAAAAAAAATCTTTTTTTTTAGTATCAATTTTTCTTTTTGAACTGTTATATATATTTATTTTTTTTTTAACAAAAAAAAACACTTATTCTATTTAACATAATCTTTAAATGAAATCATATTTTTTTTAAACTTAAATACTTGAACTTATAAGAATTTATTAAATGTATTTTTTTTATTTATAAATTCTAATTTTTATATTTATTTAATATCTTTTTTATAGACATTAATACAGAGATTTTATGATGAAATTTGAGCACTTTGATCAAAGTCAATCATCTTTTATTTTTAAGTAAATGTTATTTAGTAGATTAAATACTATTTACATATAAAATTTTATTAATATTTGATTAATATTTGTGTAGTAATATGTATTTTTATAACTTTATTAATACTGCAGTACTTTTTTTAATTTTACAAATTAATTTGAATACTTTAGTTAAATTCAATTGTTTTTCATCTCTAAGTAAATATTATTCAGCAGATTTAATACTATTTATATCTAATTTTTTATTTTGATTAGATTAATATTCGTGTAGAAATAATTTTTTTTGTAACTTTACTAAATAAATCATACTTTTTTAACTTTACAAATTAATTTGATCAATTTAGTTAAAGTAAACTGCATACTGTATATCAAATAAAAATATTCTATATATCCAAATCTATTTATATATAAATTTTTATCTTAATTGATTTAATATTCGTTGAATAATAGTTTTTTATAACTGTATTAATTTTCAAATTTTTTTGTTTTTTAATATTTATTTGTGTAATTTATTAAGACTGTATCAATATAAATATATATTGTAAAATTATCACACTTTATAAAAAAAAGTATCAAATAAAAATATTTAAAAGTTATTATTTTATTTTATTATAATTAATATTTTTAAAAAAATTTTTTTTTATTGATTTTTTTATTATATTTTAAAATTATATAAAACAGTAATTTATATAATAATTAAATGTTACAATTACTATTTTCATGCAGAATTTTATTCTTTTTCAAAAGTACTTTTTAATTATAATAATTAATAATAAATTTAAATCTTTTATTAAGAGTAAAGATCACTTTAAATTTCATAAAAAGTCTGCAAAATAATACTTTAACTCTTCTATTGCAATATTTGCTTTATATTTTTGATTGTTTATGAATTCTATAAATTGTTAATTATGTGATTGTTTTATATTACACCTGATCATTTAAAAATAGTTACAGTCATACCTCGATATAATGAAGTAGCTGATTTAGCTAATTAGGCCTTTATTATAAGAACTTCATTAATGTAATAACAAATTATTCAGTATGTATAATGAATAATTTGTTATAGTATTAATAAATTATTCATTAAAGTAGATGATTACTGATTTTATTACTTAAATATAATTTTATTATGATATAATTTTTTCAGAAATATTTTTATATTATTTTGTAAATTCTAGTCATTTTATTTTAATATGCAATCTGTTAATCATTATATAACAGTTTTATTAATTTATCATTTTTTAAAATAAAAAAATAAAAAAAAAATAATAAAAAATAAAATAAAAATAAAATAAAAGAAACAAAATGAGACGAAAAAGTGAAATTAAGAAAACTAAACAAAATGAAAAAATGAAATTAAAAAATGAAATGAAACTATAAAATGAAAAAATAATTTAAACAAATAAAATGAAGTTATAAAATAAAATTAGAAAAACAAAACAAAATGAAATTAAATGAATGAAATAAAATGAAAAAATGAAATTAGGAAAATGAAATAAAATAAAAAATAAAATTAAATGAACGAAATAAAAGAAAAAATAAAATTTTTAAAAAAATTAAAATAAAATAAAAAATTTTTTTAATAATTATTGCCTTGCAGGCACGTTACAATTTCACTATATATTTTAGTTTTATTTTGCAGATACGTCATAATTTTGCCTTATATTTTAAATTAATTTCATAGTAAGCAATTACGATTTCTTCTTCAAATATGCTTCAATTCTAAAAAGTAAATATTTTTAATATAAATCTAAAAAATCATTTAAAAATTTTTAATTATTATTTGAACTATCCTAGAATTGAGCTTTAAAGAGATTGCATAATCTTTCTACTATATAGGTTCACTTCCTACCTTTTCTTATTCTATTTTGATAATTGCAGAAGTTCTAAAAGATATTAATTATACTGTTAAGTTATATTTATTATTATATTATTATTTATTTATTTACTTATATTAATTACATATTAAATTTCTTCATTTTAACTCATATTAGTAAGTTAAATATATTGTATTGTATCTTCAATTTATATATCAAACTAAACAGTCATAACTAACACTATATAATATAAAATTATCTAATATTACTAATTATATAATATAAACTATATATAATATTAAAAATATAATTAATATAAATAATAAAATAAAAACTATAATAAAATATAAAGTACAAAATAAAAAAATTAAATTAAATTAAAAAAAAATAAAAAAAAAAATAAAATTAATATCTACAAGTATTTTTTTCTAATCCTTCTATTTTATTTCTTATTTTTTTTCTTGACTTACTTTTTAATCTACTTATTATAGATTTACTTTTTTCTTGATTTAATTTTTCTTGATCTTTACTTTTTGATTTATTTGAATTACTTTATTACAGAAACTTAGTTTTCTTAATTGCAAAGTGATTGATTATATATTAAATATATAATTACTATCTTACTTAGTAATAGCTTAATCATAACCTAATAAGTATTAAACAATTACTGCATAGTAAAAATACAAAGTTTCTGTAAATTTAATTCTTCTTCTATTACTATTCCTTTCTCTAATATTTCTTTTTCTTCTACTTAGATTTTTAAATTTAACACATTTTCTATTTACTTAAAAAATTAATATAAATATATATATTAAATAAAATAAATAATAAATTTAAATTAAATTATCATAATTATTTTGAGATAATCACTATTCATTCTCCTTCATTCTATAAATTAAATATCAAATTGATTAGAACTTTTTAATTAAAATCCTTTTAGATATTCTATTCTTATACTTTACATATTTTTATAATTACAAACTAACATATTTTATTTATTTTTATATTATCTTCTAGTAATTTATATTAAATGATCTAAAATCATCTTGATGATGATGATCATAAATTTATTAAATTATTGGTGATATTAAAGATCTAAATAGTAGCAGACAGTTTGAATTTTTCTAATGAGTAAATTGTAAAAAACCATATATATTTATATATTTACAAAAAATAATTGAATCAAATTATTATTATTTTTTTTGATTATATAATTCATATATCAATACATTTTCATATGTTAATATAATTAAAACTATATATTATATTTATCATAAATGTTAAAATTTGAAAACAAATATAATATATGCTTATTATAAAAATTGATTTTTGCTAATTGAAAATTTAAACACATTTAAGTAGGTAAATAAAGTAATAGTGCAAAAATTTTGTTATAGCTAATTTATATATATAATAGGCTAAATTTAATAGGTTAGAATTTAAATAAAATAATATAATGAAGATGATTTGTATTTTTATAAATTAAAATATTGTATTTTTCAAATAATGATTAGGTAATTATAATACTCATAATATTAATTTGCTATAAATTACTATTTTAAAGTATAAAATAAACTATAACAATAACTCGATGTTGATGTTAATATACTGATTTTTTTTTAAAAAAATATAAACTATATATACAAAAAATGCAATTCTAATAAAAATTAATTTTATTAAATTTGTAGTAAATATTTTTTTATTAAAATGTTTAAAATGTGGAGTAAGTAAAACTAAAAGATAAAGAATAATGTACAGTATTTATAAAAAAATGGATGTATACAGTGAATTATTTCGTAAATAGTTGGACAATCAAGGTCAATAATTGTAATAAAACGTTTGTGGTTAAATCACAAGAAAACGTGAGCAATCTGCTGTTATTATTTAAAAACCCATCAGGCATTATATATCGTGAATATTCATGAATGGCAACTCCTGAAAAATTATTTCTTGCCAATAAATCTCCAATATATGTGAAAAAAATGGTTCAATAAACTCCTTTTTCGGTATTTAATCATAACTTCTCATTATTAACCTATTTTAGTTCAAAAGTTTTCGGTTGGTAAGTTAGAAACTCATAATCTATAAAAAGTGTTAAAATTGAGGTTTTCTAGTAGGATATTTATAATTTCACATGAGTAATTATTACATTCAATTTGAGAAGGCAATTTCTTTCAACCGCCAAAATTAGAAAGTTCCGCGTAAATTATTTGATTACCAATTTGTATCATAATCAACTATATAATATCCCTTAAAAAGTATTAAATAACATGATCGATGAATTGATTTCTCAATATTACTTTAAATACTGGATTAATTGCCAAACCACAAATAATAAGATTTTCTCTCATTAACAAAATGTAGTACTCCAATAAAAAAAATTTTGAACCATATTGACAACCTGATCTAAACTGTAATAAACTGTTCAAATAATTAAAGTAATTACTGATTCTGTCTGTAGTTTGAATTCCTTTTTGAAAAAATATTTTTTTTTTTGGTTCTTGTTTTGCGCATAGTAAACCGAAATTTTTTTCTTTTTTTTTTTCGTTTGTTTTTTAAAATAAAATTATTACATGAATTTATTTTTTTCATATTAATATTCAAGTTAACGTTAATTCTAAACCGGATTACGAATATTTTAACCGTCAAATGGAGTTATTACAACAACAAGTTTCTCAATTGACTGCAAACTTGGCTAACACTCAGGTTCAACAAACAAATC